>APFE030152159.1:0-15996 GCA_000404065.3 Pinus taeda
AAAAAAAAAAAAAAAAGTAGTCGAGAAGATGTACTTGAGTCATGAGCAACATAGTAGAACCACTCTCCAACATGCATCAACAAGGCAAAAGAAGCCACGGGTATGTCACCTCATTTGTCATAAGTATGAATATGATCAAAACTATAGGAATATGTAGAAATTTGTTTTATAAGTGAAGGTGGCTAGTTAACTTGGCCACCCTCAGTCCGATAACAAAAAGTAAAGTGCTATTCAACTAAACATGTGACAAGGGCACATCGAGGGGAATAAATCAGAAAGGTGGTCAAGTTATGGTGAACAGAAGTGGGTGATGATTACAAGGAAGGGTGACATGTTAACTAGTAGTGGGACCAATGGTCCAAAAGGAGAAATATGTACTCAACTAGCCAGCAATTCACTTAAGTAAATCAACCATAAATAAAAATATTCCCTAACTTTCATGCAAGGTGTTGTTCATTTCGAGATGTTGAGAGCTGAGATCAGGTCGAGGAAATAGTGAGGAAAGCCAGTCTCAGAATCCTACAGTGGGCATCCACAAGAAAACTACGGGAAACAAGGAGGATTGTCAAAATGTTGTGAGTGGCTGCCTAGGGATAGCAATTCAAGAATCCATATACTATGTGCTTTCATTTATAAAAAGGAAAAGGAAAGAAATTTTCATTTCTTTTAAATTATTTACAGTGTGCATAGAGATAGATAGAATTATTTGGAAGATTGTGTAGAGTAAACTCTAAACCCTCATCACCTAGAGATGCTCCTAAGCTATAGCCCACAAAACTTCATACAAATATATTGATAGAGAGAAAATATGACAGGGGGTTTCAACAAAAGGGAGCACACCAGAAAAACCATAATACACCAACATCCTCCTATGGTAGAAATATTTACAAGGCATTAATGGTTGGGATTCTTTGAGCTACTTAGGGGATATGTTGATGATATAGCTAGGGAATTTGCAATGTCACTCATACCTCTAGCTAGAGCCAGTGGCACTCTTGTATTGATGAGTTTGTTAGTAACAATTACCTATCAAAGCATCAACATGATCACAACACTTCCTCTAGGGTTACAATGGAGAAAAGAGGACAAAACTAGCAGCACTCTTGGAAAGAAGAACTTTTTCTTGGAAGGACAAGAACCAATTGAAGACAAAAACTTGATTAGAAGGGCAAGCATTCCATATCCTTGAAACGATGTAAGTTATCATATTGTCAAGTATATTTCTTTTGATGATAGACTCAATATATTCTATGGATAACAATTTAGAATCCTCCATGAGATGACATTTGGAGAAAAGTTACCTCCTCATAAAAGACTTAGTGTGCCTTACATTTTGTTACAATCAATAACAAACATGAGCATCAAAGTACAAGAAGGAAAGCATCAACAGGTGGCACATCATGGATTGATCAAACTCATACTAGAAGATGCACTAAACAATTTGAGAATCCCTATTATATGGTCAACATTTGCAGACATGAATGAAGAAGATGAAATTCAAGCCATTGAGTATGAAAAGGACCCTACTTATAGTGATGAAGAAGAGGAAGAAGAGCCTGAAAAAGAGAAGGAAAAAATATATGACACAAAGGATGAAAAATACAGTAGGGAAGAAGAAAAAAAGGATGAACCAAGTCCTAAAATATAGCGAAAGGAAGAAGAGGAATTTCCAAGGGTGTCTCTAAAACCCACAAAGAAGGAGGTAGCCACTGCCTTAACTTTTCTAAATACACCTATCAAATCAAGAGGAAAGAGGTAGAGGCAAACTCCCCTATACTTTAGAACAAGAAGGAGCACTAGGATAAAACAAGGGAGACCTCAAACACCTACAAAAATTCCTATTATCATAGGGGACTCACTAAAATAACAAAAGAAGTTTGTCCCTCTAGGAAAGAGAGGTGAAGAAGGTGTTGAGTATGGAGCATGATTGTTTAGAGTTATTTGCTTCAGCCAGACGTATACTCCAGGAAGTTTGTACACCCCTCCACGCGGGGGGATACTTGTCCCCCCTGGAGGGGTCCAAGGGGGCCAATCCCCCCCAGCTGGGGGGTCCGCAGGGTAGCGGTCCCCCAACAGGGGCTCAGGGACATCGCCCCCGAAGCTAAAACCAGATGTAAAATTGCCTTATAAAAGTATAGTAATTTCTAGTCAATCTGGGTCGTTCATTAGGTGGATGATCTGACAGTAGAAGTTATGTTTAGTTTAGGGTTTTTTCCCTAGAAGGAAACCCCTCTCTTTGTATGAGGGCATTGTATTTGAGGCTGTGATATAGATGTGTATTCCTTGAGTGAGAAGCACAGAGGTGAGACTGTGAGAGAAAATGGAGGATATTATAGTGGATGTACTGTAGGTTGTGTCTATTCATTTTGCTGGATAATAGAAAGGAAGGATTGGCTGTTCAGGGTGGAGGTATCCCAAACTGGGTGAACTACGTATATCTATGTCTCTCTTGTTTTATGCATTTTTTGTGTTTATATTTCTGCAATATTTTATGTGTTCCATTGCTCCATAATATATGATTTTCTAACAATTGGTATCAGAGTCGAAGGTCTATTTGGTTGATAAACTCGCACGAAAGAAGGGTTCCTTGTTCGAGTAGGAGAAATGGTGGAAGATGGTAAGTTTAGGGTCGGGAAATTTAACAGCCAAAACTTCTCACTATGGAAGATGCAGATGGAAGATTATCTGTATCAGAAAAATCTGTACCTACCATTGGGCGGAAGAACAAAGACGCCGGCGGGTATGATAGATGAAGAATGGAACCTTCTCGATAGAAAGGCACTTAGAACAATATGGTTGTGCCTCATAGTGTTGGAAGGTGGATCTATTGTAGACCATTTAAATGATTTTAATACTATTACAAGTCAGTTATGTTCTATAGGGGTAAACTTTTATGATGAATTAACAACTCTATTATTCTTGTGCTCATTACCAGAAAGTTGGAATGGTTGAGTAATGGCCATTAGTAACTTTGTTTCTGGATCTAGTACCTTAAAGTTTGATGATATTCTCGGTGCTATCCTTAGTGAGGAAATGCGATGGAAAAGATTTGGTGAAACATCGGGTAATGCTTTGAGTGCAGATTCTAGGGGAAGAAAAATGGAAAGAGGAAAGAGCTTAGGATATCGCAGTAAATCAAGGAAAGGAAGATCCAAGTCTAGATCAGGGATAGTGTGCTGGAAATGAGGGAAGAAAGGACACCTAAAGAAACACTGTAGATATCAGAAGGGAAAAGAAGGAGATGCACAACAAGAAAAGAATCATGAAGCAAATGTGTCAGGTGAGGTGTTACAAGAAGCTTTGATTCTTTCTTTTGAAAATATTACTGATTCCTAGGTGGTAGATTTAGGGGCCACATTCCATGCCACACCTGATAAGAAATAATTTCATGACGATATTCAAGGAGATTTTGGACAAGTTCGTTTGGGTGATGATAAACCCTGTAAAACTGTTGGAATGGGTAAGGTTCTTGTAAAACAACAGAATGGAAACCAATGGCTACTAAAGGAGGTAAGGTATGTTCCAGATCTAAAGAAAAATTTGATTTCAATAGGGTAGTTGGGTGGTGAGAGTTGTGTGACAACATTCACAAATAAAGCTTGGAAGGTCACCAAAGGAGCCCTGTTAATGGCAAAAGGCAAAAAGGTTGGTACATTGTATTTATGTAATGGTATTTCTAACTTTGTTAATGCTTTAACTTCCAAAGAAGAAGATGTAGCATTACCGCATCATAACCTTGGACACATGAGTGAAAAGGGGGTGAAGATTCTTCCCTCAAGGAATTGTTGTCGGGTTTGAAGAACGTTGATTTGGACTTCTGTGAGAATTGCATTTATGGAAAATAGAAGAGAGTCAGATTTATGAGAGTTGGGAATGAAAAGAAGAGCGAAAAATTAGAGCTTGTGCATAGAGATGTATGGGGACCTGCTCAGGTATCATCTGTCGGTGGCTCTCGTTATTATGTTACTTTTCTTTATGATGCAACTAGAAAAACTTGTATTTATTGTATTAAGAATAAATTTGATGTATTTGATACTTTCAAGAAATAGAAAGCTTTGGTTGAGATTGAGACAAGAAAGAAATTGAAGTGTCTCAGATCAGACAATGGAGGTGAATATTGCAGAAAAGAGTTTGATAGGTACTTTTCAGAGCATGGAATTCGTAGAGAGAAGACAGTTCCAAGAACACCACAAGAAAATGGTGTGTCATAAATGATGAAATAAACAATCATGGAGCATGAAAGGTGCATGAGATTGCATGCAAGATTGCCTTTACAGTTTTGGGCAGATGCTGTAGATACTATTGTTTATCTAATGAACTGAGGGCCTTCAAGTTCCTTGGATGGTGGTGTTCTAGAGGAAGCATGGACAAGTAAAAAGGAAAACTACTCTTTCTTAAAGCCTTTTGGTTGTGAGGCCTTTTTCCATATTGATAAAGAAAATTTAACAAAGCTTGAGGCAAAGTCAAAGAAATGTACCTTTATTGGATATGGCGTTAATGATTTTGGTTATCGCTTATATGATTATGAAAATCACAAAATAATTAGGAGTAGAGATGTAATATTCAATGATAAGTTCTTGTATAAGAATCAGTTGCAGGAAAAGAAACAGGAAAAAGAAAACAAGGAATTCACAGTCCTTGATGAAATCACTAAAAAAGTAAAGGTGTCTGAAAATAATAATAATCAACAACCACAACAACAACAACCACCACAACAACAACAGGCACCCAAAACACCTCAAAGTGGTGTTAGAAGATCTACCAGGATAACTATACCACCTAAACGATACTCTCTTTCATTATATTATTTATTGTTGACTGATTTTGGTGAACTCGAATGTTATGAAGAAGCAATGCAGGTTGAAAGTAGGAAGAAGTGGGAGGTAGCCATGGAAGAAGAGATGGACTCCTTAATGCATAACCAGACTTTGGACTTAGTTAGGTTGCCTGCAGGAAAAGCTACATTGAAGAATAAATGGGTTTACAGGCTGAAGGAAGAAGATGGAGGAAAACATAGGTACAAAGCTAGACTTCTGGTGAAGGGGTTTGCACAGAATAAAGGTATTGATTTTGATGAAATATTTTCTCTTGTTGTTAAAATGACTTCAATCAGAACTATTCTAAGCCTAGTAGCAGTTGAAGATTTGCATCTTGAGCAGTTGGATGTAAAGACAACTATTCTCCATGGGGATTTGGAGGAAGAGATACATATGCAGTAGCCACAAGGATATGAAGTGAAAGGGAAGGAGAAACTAGTGTGCAGGTTGAAGAAGAGCTTGTATGGCTTAAAACAGGCTCCAAGGCAGTGTATATAAAATTTGACAAGTTATGTCTGAACAAGGTTATACTAGATGTCCACTTCTGATCGTTGTGTGTTTAATCCTGGAAAAGGCAAAATGATGAAGCCTATATTATATTGTTATTGTATGTAGATGACATGCTTGTTGCAAGGTCTAACATGCAGGAAATAAATGTGCTCAAAAGAAAATTGGCAAATTCATTTACAATGAAGGATTTGGGAGCTGCAAAACAAATCCTTGGGATGAGAATAACTAGAGATAGGAAAATTCATAAATTAACATTGTCTCAGAATGAGTACATACAAAAAGTGTTGAAAAGATTTAATATGCACAATGCAAACCAGTTAGTACACCTTTTGCTAGCCATTTCAAACTTAGTAAGGAAATGTGCCCAAATACCCAAGAAGACATGGATTATATGTCTAAAGTTCCATATGCATCAACAGTTGGAAGCTTAATGTACGGAATGGTTTGCACAAGGCTTGATATTACATGTAGTGGGAGTTGTAAGTAGGTACATGAACAATCCAAGAAAGGAACATTGGATGGCAGTGAAATGGATTCTCAGATATTTGAAAGGTACCACAAATCAAGCATTATGCTTTGGTGGTTCAAACATTTCTCTACAGGGATATGTTGATGCAGATATGGTGGGTGACGGAGATAACAGGAGGAGCACTACAGGATATGTATCTACTGTTGGTGGAACAACTATCAGTTGGGTTTCAAAAATCCAAATTGTTGTTTCTCTTTCAACAACAAAAGCAGAGTATGTTGTTGCTACAAAGGCTAGTAAAGAAATGATTTGGTTACAAAGGTTTATGGGTGAATTGGGTAAGGAGCGTGATATGGGCATGTTATATAGTGATAGCCAAAGTTCCATTCATCTTGCAAAGAACTCAACATTTCATTCTAGGACTAAACACATATAGCTCAAGTACCATTTTCATACGATTAGTGTTGGAAGATGGAGAGTTGAAGCTGGAAAAGATACACACTAGCCAGAATCTTGCAGATATGCTAATAAAAGCTGTAACCAGGGAGAAATTGAGAATATGCTTAGTTTCAATTGGCCTTCAAGGATGATGATGAAGATGAGAAACAACCAGGTCCAAAGAGAAGTCATTGTCCAGCAAATGAAGCAGCAATGGAGTTGCTACAATCATTCTCGAAGTGGTAGATTGTAGAGTATGGAGCATGATTATTTAGAGGTCTTTGCTTCAGCTGGATGTATACCCCAGGAAGTTTGCACACCCCTCCACGTGGGGGTCCAGGGAAGCTGATCCCCCCTGCTGGGGGTCCGAAGGCCAGTGATCCTCGGGCGGGGGCTCAGGGGTAGTGCCCCCGAAGCTAAAAACATACGTAAAATTGCCTTGTAAAAGTATAGTAATTTCTAGTCAATCTAGATCATTCATTAGGCAAATAATCTAATAGTAGAAATTATGTTTAGTTTAGGGTTTTTTTCCCTAGAAGGCAACCCCTCTCTTTGTATGAGGGCATTGTATTTGAGGCTGTGATATAGATGTATATTCTCCAAGTGAGAAGCACAGAGGTGAGACTATGAGAGAAAACATAGGATATTACAGTGGATCTGTTGTAGGTTGTGTCTATTCATTTTGCTGGATAATAGAAAGGAAGGACTGGTTGTTTAGAGTAGACGTAGCCTAAACTGGGTGAACCACGTATATCTGTGTCTCTCTTGTTTTATGCATTTTTTGTGTTTATATTTTTGCAATATTTTATGTGTTCCGTTGCTCCATAATATACAATTTTCTAACAGAAGGCACATCACAACAGGATTCCCCAAGGTCACCAACCCCCTATGTTAGGAGGCTTGTCACTACGTCAACCTCAGAAAAATAAGTTAAAGAACCTTTGACCCATTTTCAAAAAGGGAAAGGTCTCCTACAAGAAACACAAACAATCCTATAGGAAACAAAGATAGTCCTACAAGAAACCCTATCAAAGCTATAGGAAACACATAAACAATTTTAGGAAGGACTGCAAGGGAAAAGGGAAGGAAAAGAGGTGGAAAATACTCAAGAAACAGTAAAGGGAGAGTCCCAAGAGCTGAAGGAATCTAGCCCATGGCCAAACCTCAACTCCTATTACAGATTCAATGAAGGAGGCTAAGTGATACCACAAAAATTTTCCATCCCTCTATTATTTGAACTTGAAAAAGAGAGAACAAGGTCACATCGTTGGATGCAAATTACTAAATATAAAAGTGTGGAGGATGTAGGCCATATGGAAGAAACGTTCCTATAAATTGGTAGAGAGTTGAGAAGAATAGGAGATAGGGAAAGAGTGATGAAATCTAAAATAGAGGCTAAGAACACATGGCTAA
Organism: Pinus taeda; assembly: GCA_000404065.3. NCBI lineage: Eukaryota > Viridiplantae > Streptophyta > Pinopsida > Pinales > Pinaceae > Pinus > Pinus taeda. The sequence goes on from APFE030152159.1 coordinate 7,648, forward strand.
GGAGGAAACTATAGCAGAAGGAGAGCTAATTGGAAACTATGGCATGTCTCTCCATGGAGGAACTCTAATGCAGGCTGCCAAAAAAATCATATGCCTTATACCTCAAAGAACAATGGCTATAGTTTTAGATAAAACCCTTGCACAATGAGGAAATATGCCTTCCAAGACTATAGGCAGTTCATTGACCTCTGTGACCAAAGCACCCTCAAGAATGAGGCCAAGATATCTAAATTATACCTACATAACTTGGCCCTAACATATTTGAATGTGTGGGACCCTAATCGAAAGCTAGGGGACTTACAACCGATTGCCTTGGCATCATGGATGAACCATGAGGAGGCCAAGGCTACAAAGGTAGAAAGGGTATTAACAAGAGAAGAAACATAACCTCTTTTCATTAGAGTATAACAAGCCATGTCCATGGTTGTCATTAGCACCCACAACCTAATTTCCAATTATCCTTAGATTGTACAAAGATACCTAGTTACACAAAAGCAAGCAATCACTCATTTTGAGGACAATTGGAGTTTGCGAGGGGATGAAAGCCAACAAGCTTGCCAATAGAGAGGAACAACTTTCCCTACAACCTAAATATCTGGGAGTATCATTCTCCTGAAAGAATGAGGAATTCATTAGAATGGACCCCAATGTATAAGCAAGCATTGTGGAGACTCAAAGTCAACTAGATTGGCCTGAAACTCAGTTCACCATTTCTCTGAAACTCAGTTCACCATTTCTCTTGGGTATGTTAGAAGGGAGAAGGGAAGAAGAATAAAGAAAGTAGAGGGAGGAGATAGAGAAACATGCAGGATTTTATCCACAAGAGGAGGAGATTACAATAGAAGCATGGAATGTTAGAGGCCACCAAAGCAATGGAAGGCATGGACATCGATTGAGTTGATTAGAGGATGAGAAACACTTTTAATTGGCGGGAGATGATGAGGCTCATCAATGGGTAAATTATATGGACCTTAATGCAACTCTCCAGCTTACTAAAGTCAATTTTTCTCATTATTCTTTACATGTTTTGTTATTTTTTTTAATGAGAAGGGTAAAGATGAGATGTCATGTCTTGTGGTCTAATGTGCATTGATTGTAGGTTTTGGAGCAAATTTTGGCTAGTTAAAGTGCAAGAACACGAAGGAGAAAAGAAATAGGGATTTTAGGAGATGGGATCTCCCTCCTTAACTCCTCACTCACTTGAAGATTCCTCCATCAAATCTCATCGGGTTGGAGTTACAAGAAGCCAATCCATTAATATAATTGGTAATAAAGCCTGTGATAGTTGAAGAATGGTTGATGTCAAGTTTGGGAGTGAAGCCTCCCTAAATTTAAGGAAGTTGTTGGTAAATTCAGTTGTATAAATAAGAAGGCCTGAAGCGTCATTAGGATTCAACATTTTTTATTCTAGCCAAGAGGAATTTTTGAGTTAAGACATTGTGACTGATCACTCTTGTGTATTTTTTATATTTTAAATAAAATGAGAAGCATTCCCTTGATCTAGCACTATGTTGACTCAGAGGCCTAGATCTCTTGGGTCAGAGCCCAACCCTAACAATAGAGGTTCCTCTTTTTGTATATTTATGCTTAGATTACGTTCATAGTTAGCTTCTGAACTAACTTTGGTGTTGTTAATTTGAAAGCATTCCGATGATTAATTAGTTTTCTTCCATTTGTGGATAGTTAGAACAGTCGTATCATAGTGACAGAAGACATTTCAGAAAAGCTAGTGATAGTGGTTTTCACCTCATCTCTCTTTTGGGATCATGACATGAGGGATTCTTTCAAACAACCCAAAAATAGATTTCTTGCTTTGCTACATAATCTAGGGTTTACTGATGAGTAGGTCATTATCTTTATGTTTCTTAGGATGAGTTATAATTTTCATTTTCAATCTCTTCAGTTTTTCATTGGTTTCAAAGCATTTCCATTCATGAACTTAGCCATTATATTGTAATAAATATTTTTTCTTTCATTTAATAAATCTTTCCCATGAGTACAGGAATTTATGCATAGATGCAGACAATAATATATGTTTTTGTAGGAGCTTCTACATTGTAGGGAGACTTCACATCATTTTCCTCATCGAAGCCCTATCCACCCACATTTCCAAAATCCACTAAAACCTCAATTCAAATTCTTGTTTTATAAGGACAAGTTGTTATTTCCATGAAGAAAATTTAACCATATTGAAGCACTTGATTGAGCCCTAGATAGTTTTCACCACCTCCATGCCTTATTCTCCCATTATCTACTTTTCCCATGATTTATTCCACATTCTATACTACTTGCTAAGCTTTCGACTTGTCTCCTGTAGTAAAATAGGGGATCCTGTAGTAGAGCTAGGGCATCCTCTAGTTTTCCTATAAGAAATGTTGTGGCAGACTATTTTCAGTCTAAATTCAACAAAATCATCACTTAAGCTAGAACTAGGCCTCCACTTGAGCTACATACCTTTAATATCATTCTAACCCTCTTCCTCCATACATGTCTCCCCTACCAAATAACAAGTCAAGATTGGCATTTTCATTCATAAAATGAAAACATAAAGAAAAATAGCTTTTTCAATTCTTAATTAGCACATGCATGCAACAGTTATAATACTCTCTAGATCATATTCCATGCTTAGATATTTTAGATCATCACATGTGATAAATAGGGTTAATATAGGCTTCTTTTGTAAGTAAAATGTGTCAATGAGTAGTAAAAGGATTTCACGTCACTTTACAAGCATCTTCCAATTCAATATTTCATTCCTTAAAATATGTAGCATTCTTTTTCTTTCATCAAGGATAATTTTCCCTGCTCCAGTTGGTAGTCAGACTTCTTCTAGTTAATAAAGGAATGGTTCGAGAAACCATAGTGGTCTATCGCCCCAATTGAACATTGGCAAGAGTAGACCATTACATCTATTTGTGTATACAAAAATATCACCTCCAATTTTATACGAATCTCGGGTTGGTGAAGTAAAGTTGGTAGGTCCAGAGGTACTCATCAGCATAGGGTCAAATACCATATGTGAAGTGTACGGTGATACAAAAAAATATATATCACATATAATGTTGTCAAAAACACTCAATCCCAAAACCTATAATGTCCATTCTAATGAGCTAAGAAATTTGGTTATCATTCATGGATTCTAAATCCACGAGTTCATGCCTATTTTGTTACCAAAAAATTACCTTTTTTTAAAAAATTCCCTCCTTCGGAACAACAATATTAACTACACACCAAAAAGCCTCTATAGAGTTATGACCAAATGCCAAGTGGCACAGGGTTTTCCATAGTGCCATATGTCCTTTGTGAGTTAAGATAATACCATAAACATAAAACAATGTAACTGGGAACCATATGTATCTCAATGTAAACCATACATCATGTACAACTCATCCTCCATCAACTCAAAATTACAACTAGAGATATGTCAGTATAAAATATACATCATATAAAAACTCATCCTTTGTGGACATAAAATTGCAACTAGAGATATATAACTGTAAACTATACATCCTATAAAAACTCATCCTCCATGGACTCAAAACTATGACTAGAGATATGTTTTCGTAAACCAATATAATTCTTTGCACAATGATTTTTATTATTGTTGTATATATTTGTAGCCTAGGTCACATGTATTTATACATGTGGCTTTGGGTTAATGCCGCAATTCAAACATCGAGTTTACCATATGCCATTATTTTTCAACCAATAACTTTTCTCCATGAGAACTTATCTCTTTTGTCCATGCATGTGACCAAAAGATATGACCAGGTCCTTAGGGTCATGGTCATCCATTTGTTGACATCATCATGACATCACACCTACCATGTGGCACACTTAGAGTGGGAAACATATAATCCAAATTCACACTTATTAGAGAGCTGAAATTTTGTTTCTTCTTGCCAAATTCAAACCCCTAGTGGAACCACATCGAGGTGCTAATGTATGCTTATGCTAGTTGTGCTGATGAGCCATTTGTCAAAAATGATTGATCTTGTCATAGGAGAATTTCATGCTAATATGATCAGGTTACTTTTAACCTAGTAGGCTCCTTAAAACTTACCTAGAATTTTTGTGTGCAATGACGAATAGAATAAGCAAATTATATCCCTATCTTAACATCATATCCATGTCATTCATACATAATATTCTCATGAAAAGGGATGAAAAAATACTCCATCCCTCACAGGTTGGTGAAGGTTGTTGGGTTTGATGTCAAAACATATTTCTTCTACTCAAAGATCTCACCCCAAACTATCATGATCCAAAGGTCTACACACATACACCAAAAAACAAAGAACAAAATCCTTTTGCAAAGGTCTAATCAACATAAAAACATGTATAAATGAAAATTGTAGACACTTAACATATATGATAATTAACTATGAAATTATATTAATCATATAAAATAAGTAGAAAGGACTTATACCCAAGAAATGGAAGCCTCCTTTACAACTTGCAGCATGGCCTCCTTATCACAATGCAACAAAACTCCTGCACTATAATATGGATACTAGATCTAGCCCACTTTCCTCTTGGTGACATTATATAGGTTGTTTATATCCTGCAAGAGAATGTATCTAAACACCTAGAGGCTTGATAAGTTAGGAAAATTCTATAATAATGGACCCCTACAGAACTCATACACAAGTGGGCCAAGTTGATATCCTTGGGAATGAAAAACTCTAGAAAACTTTTTCACAATTATCCATTTTTTCTGAATTGTCTCAATTATGAGATTATTATTTTCTCATAATTATAAAATTTGGACAAATTATTACTGATAAATTACTCAATTATGTAATTCCACCCTTTTAACATAGAACAACTCCCACATAAGTAAAAAGAAAAGGTGAAAGGGAATGCATTCTAGCCAGCAATTGAGGTAAGTTTTACTTTGATCTCTCTCACTATAATAGAGTGGAAAATAGGGTTATGACATATACCAACTAATGCATGAGGTCCAAAGAGAAATCGACGGCCGAAATGCATTACTACGGAACTCAAGGCTCAAAATGGAAGGAAGGAGCCAAAACTATGAAGCTAGATAGGAGAAAACAAAATGTAAGAGTCTTAACTCCCCTAATAATATTCTCGAGGTGGACATACCCTACTCACTAATAAACAGAAATTGAACATGGCCTCCAAACATATAATGCAAATCCATGATACAAAATGTTAAGAAATGGCCATGAACAATACATAGTGGATCAATATGACACATCAGGAAGATAATAACCACTAGCAAATATAGTGTGGATCTATGTCACAATATACATTAGTAGGATTATGGACACATAATAGAGGATTTGCCCTAGAATATTCGTCAAGGTGAATAAATGTTACATAACTCCAATGCATCCTAGGAAGGGTACAATATAAGATTGATATGTCCCTAACATAGGCTATTCAACAAATCCTTGATGGTATGAACCCATAGCATGAAAATAGATTTTTTTGATGTCTAGCATGGCAGAAATTGTCTAACTACTGGTTAATATGGTTTACCATTAACAAACATGAGGGGACCCACAAATAATAAAAATGGACCCCAAGGTACCTAGTATAATCCACAAACTCTAAATACATGAAATAACATTCAACACTCATGCACTCAACTGATCAATATCCAGTGATGTAAAATTACTGTCGAGCGCAAGTATGCTTGTCATTGAGGTTTTCAAGCTCCAAGGAACTATTGGTTCCTAGATTGATCTCCTAAATAATGAGTTCAAGTTGATAGTAGAATATGTATCTAATGAGAGACCTGATGTATCCCCCATCAATCCACATGGAACAAACTAAGAGATGAAGTGAATGGATGAAGTCATGAAATGATGAAGTAAAATTTATACATTGACAGATGACATAAAACCAATCAACAAGAAATGGAGATTCTCAATAGAGCCTGAGACTTCCCTTGAACATGTAATAACATGACACAAATGTGACTTGGTAGCATGACTAATGAGAACCACATGATATCATGAAACAACATAGGAGGCATTGAAGCACATGCCATAGTGACTGGAAGAGCAATTAGCTAGAGTAGTACAAAGTTTTATATGTATGGTACGACTCCCATGAAATCTAAAATATAGATGTGAGATGACCACTTACATAGGTGCTTATTCAAGGGTGATGAAATTGATGTTTCCATTTTGAAAAATAATAAAAATAAATGATTCCCTTCTCGTTTCACTTTCTAGTCTACTTCATGGTTTAATGAGCATGGAAGAGAAGAGAAGTAAGATGAATAGGTTTCATTTCCATAAGTTTAATGAGGCCAAAAAATAGATAAAATTACACTCATTTCCTTCTCACAATTTAACGAGCTTGAGAATGGAAAAGATATTGCTCACTAAGTTTTAATTTAATTAATGAATATGAAAATACGAAAAGAACAAAACATTTTCATATAGATTTTATGAGCATGAAAAGATGGGAAAAACAAGCTTGAGATTTTCATAGGTCTAATGAGTCATCAAGATAAAACCAAAATGGATTTGAAATTTTCATATAGATTTAACGAGCATGAAAATATAACAAAAGGAGATCAAGGTTTTTATTTTTTAACAAGCATGAAAATTAGGCCAAAAGGAAGCTTTTCCTAGATGAACAAGTGGTATAATGGTAGAAAATAGTTTTGGTATGATGGAAGAATTCAATGCATAAGGAGGCAAAGAGGATGAGAAATGCATTTTGGAACAGGAGTTACACGAAGTTGAAGTTTGCAAATACAAAAGTTATTCATCAGGACTTAGGTAGATTTTGAACCAAGGTTGGGCCTAGTTAGAAGTCGGGCCTAGTTAGAGGTCGGGGCCTTGTAGTAGAGTTGTTAGAATAACATCCCCACCCCCCACCCCCCCACTGGTTTGGGACCATATGTAACTTAGAATTCAGACCTAGTCATAGGTCAGGACCACATAGAAGAATTGGTAGGAGAACACTCCTAGTGATCCAGATATTTTCAGCTATTAGAATTATGCAAGGTCATTTACTTTTATGATGTTAGCATAATTTTATTAAAAAGAGCATGAAATACCACATGTGCATACTGTGAAGAAGATGAAACATAACAAAAACCATAAAATCAATGAACATAAACACATTGATAACGAAGTTCACCCAGTGTGGGTTACATCTTCGGGCCCTCGTGTCAAGAGTGGGGATGTAACTTCATTAAATGTTTCAAATGATGATGATTTACATGTTATGTTCTTTGTCACTATAAGGATGAATACCCTCAACCAGAGTGGCATGTCTCTCCACGAGACATTATGTTGTCTTATGGGGGCCTAACCCAAGTTCGGAGTTATTTAGCCAAACAAATCCCTACACTACTCACCCTTTCGGCATCATCCCATGAGAACGGACTGAAATCTCACCCGAAGCAGTACGGGGGGATGGTGGAACCAAGTTTCCACACCCTGGAGATGTCCGAGATGTCGATTTAGTCCAACTAGATTTGTCTTCGCATAGGTCATTTTTCGCACTGTCCCAACCTTCAATACCTTCACAGTCTATTATAATCATCTTTCATGCAACCTTAACTAGGGGCTAATATTCTTTTGCAATGGTAGGGCATCGAACTGCACTATTTCCCCAAACTACACCACATATCTTACTTATCTTCTTAACAGATCTTAGTTAACTTTGCGTGAACAAATATTCTATATTATGTTCACTTAATCAACACAATTATACACATTCACACATCATATAAGTATTAGAAGTGAATTTCATACACAAGGTAAAAAATGCATAAAACAAGAAATAAATACACATAAATGATAGAAAACTTCTCTTTATTAATACTTCCATTATTACAGACTCTACTCGCCCTGTGCACTCATCTACAGGGGTCCGCGCACTCAGTTGTGGACTACTAGGGATCTACGCACTCAGCTGTAGGGGTTCGCGCACTTAGTTGCAACTACTAGGGCTTTGTGCACTCAGCTGTAGGGCCTTCTCCTACTCTACAACACAAAAACTAGACTTTACTCCATAGATCTATCTCACATAGATCATATGTTCATCTTTATTATAATTTATTTCTCTATTAACTACTTAGATCCTCACTGTATTTATACAATCCCATGGTCAACAGACCATGGGTAGATCTCTACAGCTGACATTATAATAAAGAAACTAAGGGCAGACAACCCTATGACTCTTTTATAAACGACGCACTCTGTGCCTACAACATGTGGAGTCTTTACATCAGAACTACAATCTTTTGTCAAAATCTAGGCTCTAAGCCCTAAAACATTGCTTGGGGGATCTCGTGCCCAAAAAGTTCTCAGGAACTCTCACTCATATGGGAAAATTCCCTCAGGTAGAGTGGCA
>APFE030152163.1:0-25548 GCA_000404065.3 Pinus taeda
AATCAACACTATTACCTTTTTCTTCTTGATATGTCCTTCTATTTTGATAGTTTGAGGAGTGGTAATTCCTGCCAATGCATTAGAGGATATGGTCAAAATCATTTTTTCTTTCTCTAGTGTTTGTTCCTAGTGTATATCCTCTTCTATTGACATTTTGTGTTACTTTTCTTCCTCATATTCACAATCTATTTAAAATAATTTCTACTCAACACACTTATGACCTTTAGTGTATTTTCTATGACAATTGTAACAAAGCCCTTTTGCTCTTTTTCTTCTAATTGTTGTGCTGACAACCTTGTAGGTTATGGAAGGCTAGGGGCAACAACACTTCCATATTTATAATTATGAGAGGTAGGCTTCCTTGTTGCCATAATTTTTCTTTCCATTTTTATTGGCAGCCTAAATGCCTTCTCCAATGAATGAGATTCTGAAACCTGACAAACCTAATGTTAAATGTCATCCTTTAAACTCCTTATGAAGACATCAATTCTCTATTTCTCTACAATATCATTTACCCTTATATTCAATTCTTGGAATTCCTCAATGTGCTCTACCATTGAACCATCTTGTCTGAGATTTATCAATTGGCTAAATAAGGTGTTTCTCTTTGTATCCTCTTTGTAACGCTCTAAAAACATATTTAATTACATTTCACATACTGATAACCTATTAAATTATATAATAAAATATCAAGATACGCATTAACATATTAATCTAAACATTAAGATATGTCAATTATAGTTCATATGGTCATTAATTGTTAACATGGGCATCAACATAGTCAACAACAACAATATATAACCATACTCATCACAAGGCTCATGATTATATAAATTATCAACATTATTAGGTGGAAAGTAGAGATTTAATGTTTATGGAATATGGCCAAATATTTCTAATAGTATTCATAGATCGAGGGTCAAGATTTATGTCTAAGTTAGTTATGCTTGTTTAGTTAATTCATCTCTCTTTAATTATTTAAAGAAAATTTCATATGAACACATGTTATAGTTGGAATACTGTATTAAGAAGTTATGGTACTGGGGAATGGTACTATAACAAATGATATATACCACTTAAGAATATCAATGTTAAACTAAGTGTGAATGTGCATGGTTAAAAATATGTATATGTTTTTTTAATAATTTATATATTTTAACGATTAGTTAATTTTAATGTTTTTTTTTAAATCCACGCAACATTACAGGTAAGATGCACTAATTTTTTTTATGCTTATCATGTATTGATTATTATTAGCATTTAATAAAAATTTAATTAATATGGATGTGCTAGTAATTATTGATAATTATATTAAAAGATTTGAAGCCTTAATTATCTTTATGGAATTTGATAGTCTTTGTGTCTACCTTCCAAGTTGACTTAATATGATTGTGACCTCCTTTTGAAGAATTAGATAAAAGTACCATCTTCTATTTTTTGTTTTTATTTTTATTTTTATTTTCCAAGACTTTGTACATTCTCCTTGTATGTTTAATTTGAAAGTCCTTATTGAGTTGCTTCTATAATAATAAGCTTTAATTTTCTTTTAACTTTCTTTTTCCCTAGGTGTTAACTTCTCTTTCTTCAAATCCTTTTCCATATTTTTTAGCATATCTTCACAACTTGATCTATAGTGTCTCTTAAAATAGAATTTGTTAAAATGTAGTGGCTTATCAATAATAATTCAAAGTATTGTTAACTCTACCTTATAGATATTTAATTGCATGACAGCAAAGGCTTGTTAACTCTATCTTATACATATTCATTTGCATGGTAGCGTTATATATACATGTTTACTATGAACCTATTTACATTGTTTTACATTGTCACATAGTTGTCTTATTAAGTTATGTGAGACTAAGGAAGACTTGATTCATATTTCATTATATTAAATAATGCCTATACCATTATGTTCCCTTGTTATATGCACCCTGCCCTTTTTTTAACGTCGAATTTACGCTAGCTATGTAACTTGGGACTGAAATAGGTTAGATATGGATTGGGGTTACTTTGTTACCATGAAATGAGTGTGTCCTTCAACACATGGAACTTATTTGCTAAAAACATTGTGCTCAAATCCCCTCCATGTGAACTGCACATGAACTATTATACTCACCTCATAAGATGGTGGAAGACAATTCTCACACATCAACTATGGTAATTTCCCTTTGATTTGCATCCATTCAAATTTTGTTTCGTTCACAACTTTTAATTCTTCCTATATCTAATGTGTGAGATATTTTTTTTTATGAGGAAAGTGGCAATGGCCTTTAGTTCTGTCACTTTAACAATTGGGTATAGTTTGAGTTGTGTCCCATCCTCGTCATATGAGTCATTGGTAAGTTTCTTCATGGCTACTTCAGTGAGAATTGAGAGTGGGTGGATCTCTAAATGGTGTTGCAATGGTGTTTCTTCCCCCTTCCAATTTCATCTTGTTTCCCTCATGCAAAAATACCTTGAAGAGTTTACCACTATTATGGAATTTAGTGGATCATAAGCTCATAGACGTGTGTCCTTTGGGTGCGTCTAGAAGTACCACTCTGCAAAAAATTTCAATTATTTTAAAAATTAAGTTATGGTTCATACTATGCATCCATTGTTTTCTTTTAAGATTATTTCACTAGCCATAGAGCTTGTATTCCCTTTGGGAAATATTGTCTTCTCGGGAACCCTCACCTCTGCAAAAGTAATTGGCATGAGAAAGGTTCAGAACATGATCCTCAAATACCTGAGGGAATTTTTTACTCCTCGCTCAGGTAATACCCACGGTTACAAAGATTTTGGATTTGTGGTTCTCGTGCATCGTCGTGGTAAAGAACTTACAATTCTATGTTTTTCTTATATTTGTATTGCTTGGCTTTTATTCACATTTCTGACGTTGCGAAATGATGCGAATGCATAGGATATATATGTGAATTTACAAAGAAATTATGGTGAGAGGGTGTATATAGGGTATTTCCCTTTCTGTCCACTGCAATGTAGTCATACATAGGTAAAGGAAAATCGTTTCCTTAAGTTTTTTTTTCTTATTATTATTATTATGATTTCCTATTCTGTGTGGTGTAAAAATATCTCTAAAAGTTGATGCCATCCATATTTAATTTACATCTTGATCCTTCCGTCTTACCATAGTCCAATATATGTTATTTCTATGGTGCCTCTACCAACTAAACATTTTGCCTCAGTGGTCCTAGTTAATTAAAATTCTCTTTGAACTCAAGCCTTTACATTGGTTTTCGTTTCTTTCCTGTGATTGATATGGGTTACTATTCTTCCATGTAATGTACCTATTGATTGAAAGTGAGTTATCAAGATATGGTTATGACACATTCTTAGCTTGTGAATCCTTCATCATCATAAATTTATCCTATGCGCCTGTATTTTTGTTTAGAGGTTTGTTCAGGGAATCTTTCATAATTATGGAGGAATATGTTGTGTGTTCTAGTCTCCATTTTTTCAATATATTAATTTCTCGTAGAGTCCATGTGTAATATCAGTTATATATATTTTTTTGAATAGTAATAATATGCATGTTGTATTTAAAAATACTTTGACTATGAATCGATATAAACATTCCTTTTAATTAATATCTACAGTGTCATAGGGATAGAAGCATACTCACTATAGTCTTGTATGAACCTTTGTAATAATTCCAAATATTGAATTTGAGTTTATTTAAATAGTATTGTTATCTCTTAATTTAATTCAATGTGGGTTTATGGGTAATGATTCATTAGTATTTTCATTTCATAAAATTTTTCTCTGATTTGACTTTATGATATTTGCCTCAATTGATAAGAAAACTAGAGGAATTACTTCCTTAAATTTTTTCAACTCATATAAGTTTAGATAAAAGTCCCTTTCTATGCATGTGAGCACAAGAAGCTATTTGTGTTCTATTTGTGTATGTTTAGTTTAACAGTTTACTAGTTTCCATTGGTAGTCAATGCATATATGATTTTCATTGTAAGGAGCCACTATAGCATGATAGTATTAAAATTTTACTAGCAATATACTTAATCAAATAACTGATAAATAACAAATCCTTATTTGACTAGCTGTCAATAGTGTCCAATGTTTTTCACTGTAATTACTTTTAATGTATTCTACTCCTCTTCGATTTACAATTAGATATCTTTGTTATTGAAAATTTCCAAATGACCGGTAACACCATTCTTTCTCAGAATTTGGTGGCATTAGTTTAAGTGTTTACTTCACATTTAATCTTTCCATATTCGTTAACTAATACCTATCATACTCATTTTTTTCCTATCTTGACTCGTGCAACCATTTTCTTGCGAAATATATATTATATCAAAGAAGAGAGTTAGCTCCTGCATATGTAGATCTCGAATGTTATACTCAATAATTTCACTTCGATTTTCCCAAAATTATTGTACCAAATCTATCCCTTATAACTTCTTTCGTTTTTCTAGAAAATTGTTTTTGACAAAGTTTAATAATAGCTATCTACACGGGAATGTAAAGTTCTATGAATAAACTTTGGAACATTACCATATATATGACCCTATGAAACCATGGAATATATCCGCTTTTCATCTCCTGTACGTGTTTCTTTAAAATACAATATATTCTCACTAATTTTCCAATATCTATATGCATCTATTCTTAAATATTATTGTTTAATGCAAAATTATTAAGCATCAAAATTATGTGCAGTATTCATATACATCACACTAATTTCAGCACTCAAAGATATCAAAACCAAACAATAATTCCCATTTACCAAACTAATTTTAGAACTATTCTCGGAAGTAATTATACACAATTTTTATAACAAAAATCATTGTAGCAAATCGTACCTGGTGAGCACATTCACTGCCCAACCATGAACTATACCTCCAGCTCCCCTCAAGCTTAGAGAACTTTCCAAAGAGATGAAAAACCTATGTTTATTTCTTTATTAGGTATTTCATACCTTTCTTCCATGTTACATGTTTACATTAGCAATGTCCCGCATTTGTGGTCCTCCCCAATCACTTTCATAGGCTTTCGTTTTAAATCCTCCTTTTATCTCCTGTGATGCTTTATGCTTTTTCAGGCTTAGCATCCTTCCTTAGATAATCACTATATAAGAGATTTAACTTATTTTCTCTCATATCCATCAAATATCATCTAGAACTTTATATAGAATATTTCTCATGGAAAAATTATTTCATGCAAGGATGTTAATTCAAAGTGTCTCATTCCCAAGTATTTCCAATCCTATTATTTATTAATCAATAAAATTTATCTGTTTACCTGATATCTCAATGTAATCTATGGATTTTCCACCATTCACATTATATACTCAGTTTAAAATAACAACAATCAACCTGAAAGTACGGAGGGGTATTACATTCTTCGGCCCTTTTATTCTACACTTTCCCTCGCATTTATTGTACCAGCTACATCCCTCTAGAACAAAGTTGGATAATTTTTTAGAATTTCTTCTACTGACTCCCATGTGGACTGTTTGGGAGTAAATTTCTTCCATTAATGTTTATCTCGAATGACGACTCGATTTTAGAGCCAAATCTCTTACTTGTCGAGGATCCTGAGAGGTTCCTCCAAAAAGTCTTCTATGGGTTCCACTTGTAGAAATTTCTAGTCAATAATGTGAGAACCATCATGTACATATTTCTTAAGTAACGACACATGAAAAAAATTATCAACTTTAATGTGACTAGATAGTGTTAATTGATAAGCTGCATGTCCTATTTCTTCCAAAATCTCAAATGACCCAGAAAACCTTGGTGGCAATTATGGACAAGTTCCCATTCTTAATGTAATTTTCCTGGGGTTCACTCTCAAATATAGATTATCTCTGACTTTGAACTCTTCATGTGTTCTCATTTTTTCTGCATAACTTCTTGGTCGGTCCTAACATGTTTTAATATTCTCTTGAATTATTCATATTGTTTGCCCCATTTTGTGCAAGGAATCTAACCTGAGAATGAATTTATCATCTGGTTGACTCGAACTAGGTGGTGTATGGAATTTTATGCCATATAATGCTTCAAAAGACATCATTTATATAGATTTTTTATCACTTTTGTTGTAGGAATAATCTACTAAATTAATAAAATCCTCTTATTTTGTAGGTTTATCCATGAGATAGATTGTGACTATGTCTTCCAAAATCTGGTTGGTTCTCTCACTTTATCAATCCTTTTGAGGATGGTATGTAGTGCCAAAATTTAATTTAGTCCCCATGACCCCAAATAATGGCTTCCAATAATTTGAGGTGAATTTGGCATCCTTGTCTCATACTATCATCTTGGCTACTCCATGTAACTAAAAAATATCTGTCAAGAATATATGAGCAATTTGTGCCATGCCAAAAGTGGGATGCCTTAATTAAGGTATCCACCACCACCATGATTAAGTCATGCTTTCTCTTTTTCCTTTGTATCCCTAGGATAATATCTAAATAAATTATTTCCAATTTCCATTTAGGGATATGTAGTGGATTCATCAGCCCAATAGGGTGTTGATTCTCAATCTTTACCTGCTCATCTTGAGAAATATTCAACCACCTGTTTCTTCATTCCAGAAGAAAAGATTTTTTTCCTTAATGTTGTGACCCTCTTTTGGTATCCTCGGAGTCCTCAATAAGTTTTCTTATTAAATTCAGCAAGTATTGGTTGTTTCAAAGTATGTACATTGGGAACATACAATCGTATTCTCTAAATCAACAATCTTGTAGAATTCTCTGCAGAAACATGACTATTAATCTGCGATAATTTTTGCTAAATTTCGAAGTATTTCTGGTCATTGTTTATGGAATACCTAATGTTCTCTGAGAAATATTTATTAGTACTACTAAAAACCACTTCCATTAGATTATGAGCATGTCTTCTCAAAGTGTGTCCTAGCTTGTTTTCTTTCCCTTTTATGTGTTTTATGTCGAACTCAAGTTCACTAAGGAATGCCATCTAACTAGACTTTTTAGCAATGATATTTGGTTGGCTAAAAAGATGTTTTAGTCTTATATCATTAGCTAACTAAATGAATTCCTTCCCTAGGAAATAATTCCTCCACATCTTTCAGGAATGTATGAGAACAACTAACTGTAAATAATACACAACATAGTTTATTTTATGTATTTTCAACTTCCTATACTCATAACCTATAACATAATTCTCCTATAGTAAAACACCCCCCCATCCTTCAATTAAAGCATCAATGAAAACTGTAAATTCCTTATTTGGATCTACAAGTTTTTAGATACAAGCGATTGTAAGTAAATGTTTCAACTCGCCAAAATTATTCTCACATTTTGTAGGCCATTCAAATTTTATTCCTTTTTCTGAAATGATGTGATATGATATGTTATTCTAAAAATTCCCTCTATAAAGCTACAGTAATATCCGATGAGTCCTATAAATGATCAAATTGCAGACACATCCTTTTGCATGAGCTAGTTAACCATGGAGTTAACCTTTGCACAATCAATTATTAGTCCTTCCCTTGCAATTATGTGGCCCAGGTATTTTATTTTGGTTTTGTAGAACTCACATTTTCTAATTTTGGAATATAACTCATGTTCCCTTAAAGTTTGTAGCACCAATTTTAAGTGTTCCTTATGTTCTTCTTCAGTTTTGGAATATACCAAGAGATCATCGATAAATACCAACACAAATTTATCCAGGTATTTGTTGAATATAAGATTCATCTAGCACATAAACATTGTTGGGGCATTATTAATACCAAATGGTAACACTACAAATTCATAGTGTCCATATATAGTCCTAAACATTGTCTTATGAATATCTTCACTTCTCATTCTTAGTTAATGATATTGAGTTCTTAAGTCAATTTTGGAAAAAATAGCTGCGACCCTCACTTGATCTAATATGTCATCAATATGGGGAAATGGGTATTTTGTTTAATGGTAAACTTGTTTAGTTGTCGATAACCAATGCATATTCTAAATGTGCCATCCTTCTCTTTGAAAACTAATACAGATGACCCCCATTATGACACATAAGACCTAATATAGTGCTTTTCAATCCTAATTTCCCCTCCTAAGGCTAATTCAGTCGTGTCATCCCTATTTGCATTCATTCATCTTTTTTATTGTTCATGGCTTTTGCTTATGCCTGTAGCTGATGTCTGAGAATTTTTTGTTTTAGTATCACGCATGTGGTGATGGCCTTTATTTATGTTACATTGAGAGGTGGGTAGAGTTCAAGTCATGTCCCATGCTCATCATATGACTTATTGGTAAGTTTATTCATGGTTCCTTCATCGAGAACTAAGAGTGGATGGATCTCTAAATGGTGTTGGAATGGTGTTTTTTCTCCCTTCTCATTTTGTCTGGTTACGTTGGTGCACAAATCCCTTGAAGAGTTTACCATTGTTATGTATTTTTCCAGAGTAGAAGTTTGTAGGCAGGCATTCTTTGGGTGCCTTTCGAAGTACCACTCTACAGAGGGTCCACCGACTCAGTTCACACACAAATTATATGTTCTCAAGTAATTTCCTCTCGATTCTATGTACCTCTTGCTTAAAATGTTGGTATTTCGAATTAAATTTTCCTTCTAAAATTTTGAATTAAGTTATGGTTCGCTTTATGCATCAATTTTTCTCTTTTCTCATTATTTCACTAGAAACGGAGCTTGTATTCCCTTTGGGAAATACTTCCTTTTGTAGAAATCTGGCCTCTACAAAAGTACTTGGTGCATAAAGCATTCGAAATAAGATCCTAAAACACTAAAGGGAAATCTGAGTCCTCGCTTAGGTAAATACCTAGTGTTAAGATTTTTGATTTGTTGTTCTAGTGGATCACCATGGTAAATAGTTTACAATTTTAGGTTTTTCTTGTTGGTGTTTTTTTTTCATTCCTTGGTTTTTGTTCTCATTTTTGGCATTTCCAACTGATGTTAACCCACAATAATTTTTTTGTAAATTTACAAGGATATCATGGTGAGAGGGCGTATATAGGGTTTTTTCCTCTTGATCCAAAGGAATGGAATCACATATAAGTACAGATAATTATTGTCCTTAAGATCTTATTCCCTTTTTGTTTTGATTTCCTATTCTGCATGGTGTAAAAATGCTCCTGAAAGATGATGCCATCCATATTAATTTTCCAGGTGCATCCTTCCATCCTACCACAGTCTAGCTAAATTTGTCTCATCACGGCTTGAGGTTATACTTACAATTCTCTCCGAACTCAAGCCCTTACAATGGTTTTTGTTTCTAGCTCGTGATTGATATGGGTTATTGTTATTACTTGTAATGTGCCTATTGATTAAAAGTGAGCTAGAAAGATAAGGTTATTACACATTCTTAGCTTCTGACTTCTTTATCAATATAAATTTGTCCCATGTCCCTATGTTTTTCATTCTAGGTTTATTGAAGGCTTGCTTCATAGTTATGGAGGAAAACCTTGTACATTGTATTCTCCAACTTAGTTTTTTATATATCAATCAATCGTAGAGTCCCTATTTAATATGTGCATTTTTTTCTTTTTAAATAATTATAATATTCATGTTGTATTTACAAATCTCAAACTATGAGTCACTATAGGCAACCCTTTTAATTAATCTCTGCAGTGTCATAGGGATAGAAGCATACTCGCTGCAACCTTGTATGAACATTTGTATTTTTTCCATATTTTGAATATTGTTCTCTCATTTAATTAAATAGTGTTGTTACCTCTTAATTTAATTCAATATGATTCAATGGGTATTGTTTCACTACTCTTTTCATTGCATGTTCATTTCTACGATTTGAGTTTGCAATATATGCCTCAACTGATAAGAAAACCAAAGGATTACTTCCTTAACTACTTTCAACCCATATAGGCTTAGATAAAAAGCCATTTCTATGCATGTCAACACAAGTATCTATCGTTGTTCTATTTCTATAGGTTTAGCTTAACAATTTTACTAATTTCATGTGGTAGTCAATGCATATACAATTTTCACTTTCATGAGCATATCTACGAGGGTAGTATTAAAATTTTACAACAAATAACTCATAAATAGAAAATCCCAATTTGACTAGCTATCAATAATGTCCATTGTTTTTTGTTGTAATTTCTTTTCATGTCTTCAATTGAAGAATCTTTGATTTACAATCAAATATCTTTATTATTGAAAATTTCCAAATGACAAGTAACACTGTACACAATGGCACTAGTTTAAGTAATTACTTCTTATTTGATCTATGTTGACTCGTGCATGTAGTAAATTATTTTCTTATGAAATATATATTAGACCAAAGGAAAGAGTTAGTTTGCGTAGATGCAAATCTTGAATGTTATACCAAGTAATTCCACTTCGATTTTCCCATAATTATTGTACCAAATCTATCCCTTATAACTTCTTGAGTTTTTCCCGTGAATTGTTGTTGACAAAGTATTATAATAATAGCTATCTAAAATGGAATTTTCTACAAGTAACCTCAATAACCTTACTATACATACAACCCTACAAAACGTTGGAATAAATCCTCTTTTCATTTCCTATAGAATTTTCTTTGTTGACAAAGTATTATAATAATAGCTATCTAAAATGGAATGTTCTACAAGTAACCTCAATAACCTTACTATACATACAACCCTACAAAACGTTGGAATAAATCCTCTTTTCATTTCCTATAGAATTTTGTTTAGAATACGATATGTTATCACTAATTTTTCAATCACTATATTCATATATTCTTAGATATTATCGTTTATGTAAAATTATTAAGCATGAGAATTATGTACAAAACTCATATACATAATGCTAACTTCAACATTAAAAGATATTGAAACTAAAAGCAAAATTCCTATTTACCATACTAATTTTAGAACTATTCTAACAAATAATTATGCACATATTTTCTAACGAGAATCGTTGTAGTAAATCATACTTGGTGAGCACATTCGCCACCCAACCATGAACTACACTTCCAATTCCTCTCGAGATGAGAGAAATTGTCGACAAGATAACAAAATTTTGTTGATTTCTCTGCTAGGTATTTCATACCTTTCTTCCATGTTAGATTTTTCCATTAGCGGCATCCTGATTTTATGATCTTCCACAACTACTTGCAACGATATTCCTTAAAACCCCACTTCTATATCCCATGGTGCTTTATTCTTGTCCAAGCTTTGAGTCTTTCCTGAGCTAAGCAATTTAATGGATTTTCCTCCTATTCATTAAATCTTATCTAGAAATTTATCTAGAATCTTTCTCATAGAAGAATTATTTCACGCAAGGATGTAAATTTTGAATGTCCGATAAGTATTTACAATAATTTTATTTATAAATTGATAAATTTATATATTTACATAAAATCTCAACTTACTTCACAATAGAAAGTAATTTTAAAATAACAACAATCATTAAAGTACCAAGGGGTATTACAATTTTATGTTTTCTTTCTCCCAAGTGCTACCTCCTTGTTGAAATCATTTTCAATATTCATAAATAACATAATCTATTTAAGGTTGGATAGAACAAAAAAAAAAATCTCCCTATTTCGTGTTGAAACCTATGATGAAGTAGAATATCTAAATAACTTTCTCTTTAAACTTTGGGTACTTTAACAAGTATTATAGATGCATATCTGAATAATTTTCTCTTGAAACTTTGGTTTTTTAAGAAACATTATATATCCATCTTACCCAAAGATACTTGAAGTGCTACAACAATATGGATTTGAATATAAATTTGAGTTTTTAATTACTTTATATAATACATAGACTTCTTATTATTATTATTTGAAATGATATATAATATGTAAATTGTTGACATTGTAATAATTTAATTAGCATGTGAATTGAAATATTTTATTGCAATTTATATATATAGATAAATATGTTTATATTTTTTCTAAATTTGATATTAATATTAAATGAACATTTGATAAGATTATTATTGTCTCCATCCATAGGATTATAAAAACAATATTGGGCCTCCATTTAAATATGCTTCATATGCTTTTTGAGTGCTTAAATATGGAGGTGGGACAAAATCAATTTGGAATGTCTCTCTCCATGCCTACTAGATGTCGTGTAAAGGCCCATAGTTCGGTGTTAGGAAGGCTTCACACTAGGTTTTCCTGTTTCAGAATTTCAACCCTTTTTCTACAATATTGTCCATGATTATTACTGTGTTCAGAATTATGAGGCAACAAATATGAACAACTTACGAGTTGTGATTCATCAAATGTAATCATAATTCTATGAACATGAAAATCATCATAGTATATTTTCATTTTTTTTTTATGGATTAGTTTTGCTTTATTGTTTCAATACCTCTTGAGAATTTATCGCTTATGTTTACATTTCAAATGATTAGTTATTTTTAAATATTTCAATCATTATATATAGGATGTTTTTTTTTTAAATTGCATGCTTTAGGTTTATAGTTATGATATATTTAGTTTTCTTATGGTTTGTAATTAAAGTATTAAAAAAATATTAACATTTTTGTTTTCATTACTATATATATATATATATATATATTCTCTTTATTTTTATTTTTTTATTTCCAAATCATCTTCATGCTTATTAGTTTTTGTAATTTTTTTTTTGAAACTAGTGCAACCCTAAAAATTGAAAGAGACATCTAGACATCAATCTACGATAAACATCAAACACATATTCCGTGGTATATCAATCTCATAATGAGAACATGGATGACAATATATCATGGAAAGCATCTCCAGAAAAACCACAAAACTTATTTAAAGAATGGTTGTTTGTAGGAAACAACCTATTATTACAATAACTTCTGTGCAATGACTTATAGGAAACATGAAACCCCTAAATTTAACAAATTTTTAGGAAACAACCTACCGGAGGAGCCAATACTATTTGTTTCTTTGTAGGGAACTAATCAACAATAGACATCAATCCCCTCCTAATCCTTAGTCCACTCTAATTTTTTATGAGAGTTCGAATTTGGTTTTATCAATTTTGACCTTCAAACCCTCTACAACAACGAACTCTCACTCATAAACACCAAAAAATTTCTTTGCCAATAATTGACTCAATTATGTGACATTACTTCAGAAGTCTTGGCATTAGTCATGGGACAACCTTTTCCATTTCCCTGTAGATATCCAATTATTCCATGGCCAACGATTCGACTAGGCCCCACCCTAGTCAAGGTGCAAGCTGGTCGACTCATTTCTCACCTCTAATTTCAAATACAACCGACCATGGATGCCCTAACTCCACCCTTATCCAGAATGCCTCGAAAAAAACAATGTCATTTGAAAATGGCTCTCATTAGAAGACCCAATCATTCTTTCATTGGTGGTCCCATATTACTGTTGCAAATAAAATTAATTCAGAAGTTGAACACATGGTTGTTGACTTGGCTCCTCAAACAAAACTATCCTCATCGCGTAAAAATATAGTGGCAAAGACAAAATTATAGAAGTACAAAAAGAAGAATAATCTAATTACAAATAAATGACACAAGAATTTTATATTTGAATCAAAATGAAAGTACATGTCGTGACCTATGAGAGGGTGACTGACATCATATTGGGCCTTTCTCTTAGCCTAACATTTCATTGACTCACTGGCATGCTAACACATTACAATCAAATCATAAAAAGATAAATAATATAAACCCAAAGAGAGATGAGGAATCTCATCCTCTTGCCACGTTGGGCATTCTAGATGTTTACAATTTAATTAAATTCTATAGAAAAACTAGAAAATCATGCTCCTTTCCTTAGGCTACAATGTTTCTCCTTCTCGAAGGTTTTGAGAATAAAATTCTGTTTGGGCTTAAGTCAGTGCTCCTACATCAAATTCCCTTGCTTAGAAATATTCATGATTTCCCGATGACGTGTTTCCATTACTACATCTTCCTTTTTGCAAATTTAGTCTTCTTTTCTACACATATCCGTTATGTTATTAACCTGCAAAAGATACCCAAATATAAAGTATGCGAAGAAAAATACCTAGAACATAGAACAGTGAGAGTCAACAGAAAATATCTTATTATTTAGAAAGCAATGTTCACTGGCCTCTTCGAGGGGGCAACCTCCAATAGAGCAGAGCTCGATTCAGAAATAAGACACAATGCTCCTCGCAGGGAGTCTCTATCCTTTATATATGACTCATACATGCAATACCATGGATCAATACCATGGGTTTTATTAATACCATCTATCTAACACTAGGCCCATTTGTAGCTAACTGTGGTCCCGTCATTAATAGTGGGTTAACCAATTACGATTGCTAATATGGGCTTTATTGACTCTTTATTATGACGTGATCCCACTAAATAAATAAGCCAGTTATGGTGGGACCCTAACATGCCCTCACCCTAAAGAATAGCCTTGCCCTCAAGGCTGAAGCTGCGGAAACTATTGAAGAATAGTGGTTGGTTCCCAAGTTGCATCTTCCGGAGAGGTGTCTTTCACTTGACAAGGACTTCCCTAATCACTGGGTCACATAGGGGCTGTTCTCATGTGTCGAGGATGTGTTCAGGTTGGAGCCAAATTGACCCTTCCTCGTCCAATTCAAGTAGACTAGTTTGAATTCTGCAATTGTTCCCAATCCCTTTATTGAGGCATGAGACATGGAAAATTGGAAAGATTTTTGCAGTAGGCGGCCAAGCCAGCTTGTATGCTACTTCTCCAATGTGTTGAAGTACTTGACATGGTCTGTAGATTTTTGGAGATAGTTTCTGACAGCCGTTGTCTTTGAGTGATTTTTCTTATATGGTTGCAGCCTAAAAAATACCTGATCCCCTTGTTGAAATTGGCACTCTGAGCGATGTTGGTCTACCTGTTGCTTCATGCGGTTTTGAGCTTGATGAAGATTCTCTCTAATATGGGGGAGCATGGTTGAACGGTCTTGCAGGAGCTGATCCACTGCTTTTACCTTTGAGCGTCCCTTGATATAAAAAGTATGGGAAGGAGGGAGTTGGCCATATACTACTTCATAGGGACTCATTTTGGTGGTGGCATGATAGTTGGTGTTATACCACCATTCAGCCAGAGGTAGCCACTGTACCCAAAGATGTTGCTTTTATGAAGCGAAACACCTAAGGTAGGTTTCCAGACATTTGTTGATAGCTTCAGTTTGACCATTTGTTTGTGGATGATAGGAAGTGTTGAGTTTTAGTTGGTTACCTTGTAGCCTGAAGAGTTCCTGCCAAAAATTATTGGTGAAGATCGGATCACGATCAGACACAATAGAAGTGGGCATGCCATGCAATTTGAAGATCTGATCCATGAAAGATTGAGCGACCAAAGTCGGCGTAAACGGATGGGGTAGGGCGTAGAAATGAGCATACTTCGACAGTCTGTCCACAACCACCATGATGACTGACTTGTTTCTGGACTTTGGAAGACCTGTAATGAAATCCATAGAAACCTTTGTCCATATTGATGCCGGGATGGGCAATGGTTTTAATGTGCCTGGTGCTTTGACGGTCTCCCCTTTGTGGCATTGACAGACTTCACATTCTTCTACAAAGGTAAGGATGTCCTTTTTCATGCCTATCCAAAAAAATGATCTTCTGGTGCTAGCATACGTCTTTTGAAAGTCTGAATGTCTTGCAAGGGGGGATGAGTGGAATTCTGCCAAAATGCGACTTTTGAGGCTAGATGTTGGTGATATTACGACTTTGTCCCTGTAGCGAAGAATCTCATTGTGACATGAGTAGCCCTTGGTGGTATTTGGATCTGCGTGCAATTGAGAAATGAGTTGGGAGAGCCCGGGATGTGAAAAACATTCCCTCCGAGCCTCTTCAATCCATTCTAGAAGGGGAAGGGAAGTTGCTAGTAGGGTATTTTCTTCCTCAAATCAGCGAGATAATGCATCTCCTACACTATTTTCTTTCCCTTTTTTGTAAACGATCTCATAATCATATCCCAACATTTTGGCAAGCCATTTATTTTGTTTTGGGGAGGATAGGCGTTGCTCCAAAAAATATTTAAGACTTTGATGGTCTATGCGGATTTGGAAACGTCGCCCCAGTAAGTAAGGACGCCAGGTCTCTACTATATGTAAGATGGCCATCATTTCCTTCTCATAGGTAGAATGACTCAGATTCTTCCCACTTAGTTGTTGTCTTTTGAAGGCCAAAGGTTCACCTTCTTGCTTTAAGACTGCCCCAATACGTGTACCTGAAGAATCACATTTAATGACAAAATATTTGGTGAAATCTGGTAGTGCTAAGACTGGAGTGGAACACATGGCATTTCTGAAAGCTGTAAATGCCTCCTGTGCATCCTCATTCTAGAAGAATGAATTTTTCTTCAGGATTTGCGTGAGGGGCCTCGCTATGCGACCATAATTGCGGACGAATTGGCGATAATAAACTGTGAGACCCAAAAATCCTCTCAGGTTCTTCAAGGTCTTAGGTTAAGGCCAATCCTACATTGCCTAGATCTTTTGGGAGTCCACCTTCAAACCTGCATGCCCCACAATGTGGCCCAAATACTCAACTTCTTCCATACCAGACGAACATTTGGACATCTTAACAAATAATTGATGCTTGCAGAGTAGTTGCAAGAGTAGATCTACATGTTGAAGATGTTCGGCCCAAGTGCAACTATAGATGAGGATGTCATCGAAGAAGACAAGAATGAATTTCCTGAGATATGGTTTGAGAAGATGGTTCATAAGGCTTTGAAAATTAGATGGGGCATTACAAAGACTGAATGGCATGACCAAAAACTCATAATGGCCTTCATGAGTTCGGAAAGTAGTCTTTGGAATGTGGGCTTCCTTCATGTGAATTTGGTCGTAGCTTGAGCGAAGATCGAGCTTAGAGAATAATTGAGCCCCATTGAGTTCATCCAGCAAATCATCAACCACCAGAATGTGAAATTTATCTTTGACTGTCAACTTATTGAGCGCCATGATGTTTGGACACATCCACCATTTCCCACATTTCTTGAGTACCATGACCACCGGTGATGAGTAAGGACTAATGCTGGGACATATGACACCTACTTCCAAAAGTTCCTTGATTATTTTTTCTATTTCATTCTTTTGGGTGAACGGATATCTGTATGGGCGCACATTTGGGGGTTGGGCCCCAG
Source organism: Pinus taeda (assembly GCA_000404065.3). Lineage (NCBI taxonomy): Eukaryota > Viridiplantae > Streptophyta > Pinopsida > Pinales > Pinaceae > Pinus > Pinus taeda. The sequence continues at coordinate 17,023 of APFE030152163.1, forward strand.
GAACTAAGGTGATGTTATGATCATGTTCTGCTCTCGAGGGTGGAAGCTCATGAGGCTTGTCAAAGACTAGCAGATGGTTATTTAAAATCTGTTGCATCTCAGGATGAATCGGTAGAGACTTGGTTTTGACTGCCTAGATGGCATTAAATTGAGCTATAACTCCATGATGGCCCTTTTTTAGCAATTCTTCCATATTATGCGAGGTGATGATAGAGGGGGCTGCCGCCTGGAGTCCACGGAGGGTATGTGCGGAGATGTTCTGCTTAAAACTCATATATAACTCTTGGAAATCCATTGTGATTGGCCCAAGACTGTGAAGCCATTTAGCCCCAAGGACAATGTCGCACCCACCCATGTGTATTACAAACATGTGGGTCTTCAACTGATAATCCCCCATTTGAAGTTTGACATTTTCACAGCAGCCTTCACATTTCATTGTGCCCCCATCTGCAATTTGGATTTGGAAGTTAGAATCTGCTCATATAAAACAGTGCACTGCTTCCGCGACTTTTTGATGGATGAAATTATGTGCACTTCCACTATCAATTAGGACTACTACTGGGCGATGTTTAATAAAACCTCTGATTTTGAGAGTTTAAGCTGAAGAAATCACTGCGAGAGCATGTATTGAAATAACTAGTTCATGAGGGACATTGTCCTTTTGGTTGTCCTCTCCTACCCCCTCACGCTTCTCAAGTGGTAGATCTTCCTCTGATGAGTTGTAATGAGTGGCATCAATTTGAAAACATTTTGGCTCCTTGAATTTGTGACCTGGCGAGTATTTTTCATCACAGTAGTAACATAATCCCTGCTTTCTTCTTTCAGCCATTTCTACAAGTGACACCTTTTGAACGTTAAGTGTTTGAGTCGTGCCGTGAGCCTGTGGGGGGCGATCCTTGGCGATGAAGTTTGGGTGAGTGGACAGGGCTGCTAACGCACATTCCATGTTACGAGCTAGCTTGCAAGCCTCAATCCATGTGGGAGGGTGGTGAAGTTGGATGTGAGCTTTTATGGCCTCTTTAAGACCGCTGATAAAACATTTTGTGTAGAACACATCTGAGAGACCCCTAGTGCGGAAGGCTAATGCTTCAAAGGCTGTAATATATTCATCCACTGTGCCAGTCTGTTGGAGCTTAGTAAGATGACCCAAAAAAAAGATTCCTAGTCAAAGCGGTCTGTAAGAGCTTTTTTGAATTTGTCCCAAGTCAAAAAAGGTGCATTGCAATGTTGATGCCATTCCCACCATTGCCACTTTTCATTGTCCAAGTACATACTCCCCACCATAAGCTGAGTCTCATTATCTAGGATGTTATTCAGATTGAAATACTGCTCCATTTGTGCTATCCATGCCATTGGGTGAGAACCATCAAATTCATGCATATCCAACTTGGGAGGTCTCAGACAGGATTGTTGTTTTTGGGGGCCCTAGAGGTGAGGAGAATGGCTAGACTCACCCTCACTGTGTCCATTGCCAATATACACCTCCTCATGGGCTTCCTCTTTGCCTTCGGGATTACACTCAGGATTAATATTGTTAGATTTTCAAGCTGAGTTTGGACGGATTGCAAGGTTTGTTCAAATTTGTTCATCCTCTCATTGGCCATAGCTTGAGCTCTAGTTGCTACCATGCACCCACATGATGCTCTTCAAATTTGGGACTGCCAAAATGTTTTTTCACTAAGACTTGAATGGTACCAACATGCTCAGCTCATCATCCTGATTCTAATGGGTTAGATCACCAATAAGCGCCCTGGGAGATAAAATCCTAACGGAGTTTTACTCCTTCCTTAGCAGTACTGCAGTCGCTGAATCCTCAAAATGTCAATGCTGTCAAAAGTCCTGCGAAAATCATGCTCTGGTATAGGAATGCCACACAACTACTCAGATGAGGAGGATTTGAGAGATCTGAATGGCGGATCAGATAGATCTGAGCGACGAAACAGATTGCTACTGCGTATCTGATGGATCTAATAGATCGGACTGTTGTCTGCTGCTGCTGCACCCTTTTGCACGAGCGAATATGGCAAAGATGATACGTGATCCCAGGATAGAAAAGGGAACTATGGTCTCGAGGAGTGTCAGGTTCCACAAATCGCAATATATATAAGGTTCTGATAGTAGTACTCGGCCCAATGTTTCAGGGCTCTAACTAAGGAGGATCAACCATACCCTTAGCCGTACAACCCGACTACCCTATCGTAGGAGCAGGTAATCTCTCTGAGTGTTGTTCTCGATGTACTGTAGTAGCAAGATGGCCGACGGTTTATCTATGGCTAGGTTGTAGAGGAGCTAGGGGCTTCCGATATACCCAGAAGGTAAGTGGAAGACAGTTTGTACGCGGTTCTGTCTAATGCACTACTACTGAAAGGGGTACCCACAGGGGTTACAAGGGAGTCCAACAAGCATGACCAGCTCTTGTATTTCATGCATGCATGCCTGCCCAAATCCATAGGTTTATGAAATCAATGAGAGATCCCATGGTTTAAAGACGCCAGAACAGGTCTCTAGCAATTTTTTTTTTCTCTAAGAAATGGAGATCCCAGCAACCATGGAAAGTACTCTGAAACCACTTGTTATGCTCTTAACCTGCAAAAGATACCCAAATATAGAATATGTGAACAAAAATAGCCAGAACATAGAATAGTGAGAGTCAACAGCAAATATTTTATTATTTAGACAGCAATGTTCACTGGCCTCTTTGAGGGGGCAACCTCCAATAGAGTAGATCTCGATTCAGAAATAAGACACGATGCTCCTTGCAGGGAGTCTCTATCCTTTATATATGACTCATACATGCAATACCATGGATCAATATGATGGGTTTTATTAATACCATCTATCTAATACTAGGCCCATTTGCAACTAATTGTGGTCCCGTCATTAATAGCGGCTTAACCACCTACAATTATTAATATGGGCTTTATTGAAACTTTATTATGACATGATCCCACTACATAAATAAGCGGGTCACGGTGGGCAATATCATTGAGTGAGTTGCAACAATTCCTGGACGGACACCTCAATTACTCTCTCCATTTCTTGGAATTTCAAAATGAGAGGTTTGCCTCAACTAGAAACTCTATATTCCTAACCCCTCTAGCCATTTCATATTTTCTCACCTACTTTGAAAATTCTACCAACAACTGCAGTTGTGGAATTATTCTACTGCAAAAGATATTATATTCTTCCCGCATTTTGAAACCACTTGATGACAAGACAAACCTAGGTTTGTCAAATTTGGCCTCTAATCATGCATGTTATCAAACCAGCTCACAAAAATATAGAAAATATAGATCAATGACTTAGAAATCATCCTCCTCGAGGGGGAAACCTCCTTTACATTACATAAATTAACAAATCTTCAATAAAACAAATGACAAGACACCCTTTCTATATATAGGAGTCTAAGAATTACTAATATAATCAGAGACTACATAAAAATAATATTGTAGGGGCAGAATAATAATCATAGTGGGCTTCTATGGGGTACTATAATAACGACATGGGGACTATATGGGCACAATAATACAATAAGGGGGATGCACTAATAAAAATAAGGGTTTACACTAGTAGTATACGGACCTAACACGCTCTCTACTTGGAAAACTATTGTCCTCAACACGTAGTTCTCAATGGTTCTGTATAAAATTCTCATCCTCCCATGTGGAATATTTTGTGGGTAAGTTCTTCCAAATTATGAGATACGTTGAAATTGATTGATTTCATAGCTACCCATTTCTTGTCTGTGTGACTGCTTTGGGTTCCAATATGATTTTTCCTTCTCTGCCAAGTTCTATCATTATTGTGTGGGTTGAAATCTTCTACAAATTTTGAATGATTTCCTGCACTTCGTCATCATTTCTCCATTCATCCTTTTCTTCATTTATCCAATTTAGTTGGATAATAAAAATGGCACAAAACAATGCTTCCACACCCTTATCCTTTCTTGGGAGTGCATCTGCAACAACATTTTTCTCCCCTTTCTTATAGATGATTTCAAAATCATCACCCAACATCTTTGTCACCCATTTTTGTTGTTCTTCCGAAGTTAATTCTAAAAGGTATTTAAAAATATCGTGATCCATTTTTACCTTTAGGTGTCTTCCCATTAGGTAAGGTTTAATGTTTGGAGGAACACTTCCTTGAACAAAATGAATAACATGATCATCACCATGAATAGGTGGGAGGCCTTTGGGATTATCAAATACCATGGAATGATTGTCCAAAATTTTTTGCAGATCTTGAGAAATAGATGATTTTGATGTGGGAAAATATAGCGAACATAATTGTGCAGTTACACCTCGTTGTTGTTTCATTAGAAGATTTGTCATTCTATTAGAGCTAATTATCTTTCTGAGTTTACATGCGATACCCATTAATTCAACTTCCTTTCCTTACGAAAAAAAATTCATGAAAAGTTCTTGAAAAGTAAAAGCTATTGTGCCCAAGGATTGTATCCATTAGACTCGTAGTACAACATGAGAAGCACCCATTAGAATGGAAATCATTGGGATATTTAATACATATTCTCCCATTGATTGCTTGATATTATGGCACTCTCCAAAGTAATTTATGGTTGCTCCACTTGCAACTGTCGCTTGAAACTTTCGTGCTAGATATAGGAAGCAATTCAATTCCTTGGCTGTTTTACAATGAATAAAATTATGGGTACAACCGGAACCAATCAACACTATTACCTTTTTCTTCTTCATCTGTCATTCTATTTTGATAGTTTGAGGAGTGGTAATTCCTGCCAATGCATTACAAGATATGGTTGCATTCATTTCTTCTCTCTTTAGAGTTTGTTCCTAGTGTATGTCCTCTTCTTTTAACATTTCCTGTTCCTTTCCTTCCTCCTATTCACAATCTATTTAAAATAATTTCTTCTCATCAGACTTATGTCCTTAGTGTATTTTCTATCACAACTGTAGCAAAACCCTTTTGCTCTTTTTTCTTCCCATTCTTGCGGTGACAAGCTTGTACGTTGTGGACGTCTAGGGGCAACAAAACTTCCATCTTTATATTTATGAGTAGTAGGCTTCCTTGTTGCCATAATTTTTCTTTCCATTTTTCTTGGAAACCTGAATGTCTTCTCCAATGAATGAGGTTCCTAGAGACAAAACTCATGTTTAATGTTATTCTTTAATGTCCTTATGAAGACATCAATCCTCTATTTTTCAAGAATACTATTTACCCTTATATTCAATTTTTGGAATTCCTCAGTGTGCTCAATCATTGAACCATTTTGTTACAAATTTATCAATTGGCTAAATAAGGTGTTCCTCTTTGTATCCTCATAATGGGCTATCATTTGCTCCATGAAAATTGAGCAAGTTACAAGTGTTTTAAGAGAACAAATACCTTTATACCATAAAAAATGATTCGATTCTAAATATAGATATGCAATATGTACCATTTGGAATAATTGCACATCATGTAGATCAAAATATTTATCCATCTGTAGTATCCATGATATGGGATCCTTGCCATTGAAATTTGTCATATCGATCTCTGTAATATGGTGGGTCTTTAATCCAATGTTATATTCTATGAGATCATGATTAACATTTATTATTTTATCATCATGAGTTTCCTCTACTACCTTTTCGTCATTAGGAGGCATTTATTGTAGCTTCTTTGTCCCACCTTCCTTCGAACCTTCCATGTATTTCTTTAAATATTTGATGAATTTCTTCAGATATGCTTCCATGGAACATATAAAACTATTTATCTTAGCTTCGATCACATTTTTCAAATCATCCATCAAATTTTTTTTACTATATGTTTCTATTTTCTTGACTCAAGTCATTATTTTTCTTTCTTCTAGGATCTCGATATTGAATATGCTATATCTCTAAAATTTCGGATCTCCAAGGACCAAAATTGTGACTTTGTGGTAACCCTCTGAATCCTCTTTCCAATGTAACTAGTCTCATCAATATTGGATTCTTCAATAAAGAGTTATGCCAAATCTCCTACGATGACCTCATTATAAATGGGTTGAGGAGAGAACTTGTACGACATGCCACGTGTCATTGTTTCGACCTTCGGATCTAAAATAAATACATAGCAAAGTACCTTCTTGTAGCATCTTTGTCCTGGCTTCCTTCAAACCTTCCATGTATTTCTTCAAATATTTCATGCCTTTCTTCAAGCCTACTTCCATGGCACATATAAAACTGTTTATCTTAGCTTCAATCACATTCTTCAAATCATGCATCTATTTTTTGTTACTTGGTGTTGTTATTTTCTTGATTCAAGTCATTATGTTTCATTCTTTTAGGACCTTGATCTTGAATATGAAATATCTCTAAAATTTCAAATCTCCATGGTTTGAAATTGTGACCTGTGGTAGCCCTATGAATCCTCTTTCCAATGACACTAGTCTCATCAATATTGAATTCTTCAATAAAGAGTTCTACCAAATCTCCTACGATGATGTCATTATAAATGGGTTGAGGAGAGAACTTGTATGACCTGCCACATGTCACTATTTCGACCTTCACATCTCAAAACAAATAGACAACAAAGTACAGTCCATCCTCTTTCTATAACTTGTGACTAAATTTCAATGTGAGTCTACAAAAACCCTAAATTGTTGGACCGAATCTCCGAAAATAGAGCGCAACAAGATCTAAAATTCAATCTCTAGATTGACCATCATTTCAGATCAAATGGGTTTTAGTTTCCTAGTATGAACCTTCATAGAAAAAAATATAATGAAAATTCCACAATGACCTGTTCGAGATTGAATTCTTGAGCTTGCAAAAACACTATCTTCCTCAGATCATGTTTCCGAAAATATAGTGAGACAAGATCTGAAGTTTGGACTCATGGATCACCAAGATTTTGGCTCACATGGGTTTTATTTTAACTTCTCAGAAAAAACATTATAGCAAAAATTCCATGATCACCTATTTTGGAGCAGTAAAACCCTAGAATCCAAAGCTCTCATACCAAATGTTATGAAACCAAGTCACCAAAAGATAGAAAAGATAGGTCATTGACTTAGAAATCAAACTCTTCAATGGGGAAACCTCCTTTACATTACACAAATGAACAATTCTTGGACGATACAAATGACATGGCCTCCTTTCTATATATAGGATTCAAAGCGGTCCCAATATAATGAGAGCCTACATAACAATAATATTGTAGCGGCACAATAATAAAAATAGTAGGTTTATATGGGGTCTGATAATAAAAACATGGGGATTATATGGGCACAATAATACAATAAGGGGCTTGCACTAACAACAATAACAACTTACACTAGTAATATAGGGACCTAAAATTGCGCAACAACGAACTCTCACCACTCAAACCCCAAAGTCTTTCTTTAGTGGTATGCTCCTTAATTCCATGATGTCATATGAAGAGACTTAGCTTTGGTAGGGTTCATCCTTTTTCCATATCCATATGAATAACTGACGAGTCTACTAGCTGACCAAGATAATGGGTCCTACCTCAGTTAGGCGTTGGGAAGGTCTACTCCTTCCCACCTTCTACATTGATTTATGCCTCACCATGTAGACGTTGACTCCTTTGCTTTTATAAATACATCTAACAAACCTTAGTCATTTGTGTATGGCTCTCATAGGAAGACCCAATCCTTCTTTCCTTAGTGGTTTCATATCACCCCAACAAATGAAATTAATTCATAAGCCTAGCACATTGTCATCAACATGGATATCCAAACAAGACTATTCTCATGAGGCACTAATATAATGGTTAGGCAAAAACTAAAGGCATAAAAAAAGTGGATGTGAACTAAACCACATAAAATTTTCATTTGAAATAAAATGAAAGTACATGGTATGGCCTCTCATAGCCTAGGTACCATTATATTGGGCACTTCTCGCAACACGATATTTCATTGTCTAGTTTTTACGCTAACACTATGCACAAGGATCCTTTTAAAAATAACTGAATAAAACCCTAAGAGAGATGAGGAATATCATCCTCTTTCCACATTGGGGCTTCTAGAGGTTTACGATTTAATCCAATTTCATATACAAAGAAAAAGGTCATGTTCATTTCCTTAGGCTCACACAATGATCCTTCTTGAAGCTTGTGAGAATAAAATTCTACTCAAGGTGGGGCTGATGGTATTACATCATCACATTTATGAATTATTTCAAATAACTCATCAATCATTTCTTTTAATTGGGAACTTCCTTCAGTATGAACTCTTGAAGTCACAGGATCTATTATCTTTCCTAATAATTATTTCTAAAAACTATACTTTACAAACATAATAAAGAGATATGATTTATCGATGTGACATGTTTGAGGTCTCAGGCTCCTTCTATAGTCGACTGTAAGGGTGATATGTAATTTTTTCCATGCTCAATGTAAAATTAAGAAGTGTCCCTTTTGAAATAAAAACAAAAGAAAACTTGAAGAAAATAATACAGCCTATGTTAAAAATATAAAAAATACATACATATTTCGTTAGTTTTACTTAAAATTATTATAAATCATAATCTCACTCTAACTATGTTTTGTAATTATTTATAATTTGAT
>APFE030152172.1:0-11539 GCA_000404065.3 Pinus taeda
CTGAGGTTTAAGACTTGCTTAGGAAGTTGGTATAGGTGATGATAGGCCTACACCAACTGCAAATAATCAGGGTGACGATATTTTTGTGTAACAGATTGCCCCCTAAAGTGCGAAATCTATAGTATATGAGTATTTTTCATTTATCATATAGGAAGAGTGAAGTGCTTTATCGTTTCGAAGATCATCTTGCGGAGAGCCTGGTTGGAACCTATAAAAACATTCAATGCAAAATATATATATGAGATCATATCATCGCTGAGGTAGGAATTCCCATACTCAGATAAAAACTGACTAAGAGACTGAAAACTGACTAGAAGACTAACTACTGCTCTGATATAGGAATGATATCGTAACACATCATAAGTAAAGACACATGTGGACATAGTATGGACGCAGCCATCTATTTATGAATAGTACATAGTATAATGAATACAAAATTCCTCGCAGCCTGGATGGTGGAAACTAGATCCAAGGTCTTCATTTCTACGTCTCGAAATAGTACGATTCTATCCATGTGATTGAATGAGGATCTAAACTGTTAACAAGCATGAGAGAAACCACCAATAATGACAATGACTCTCAAAGTACTCAGTACAATCCATGAGATGTGATAAGATGTGTTGATGTCGAACATGTCATGGAATTCCTTGATCGAAAGTCAATGATGTAAACTGTCGTCAAAAGTGAGAAACCTGCCATTGAGGCATGCAGATTTCAAGGTACTGACGATTCCTAGATCATCTTTCTAGATAATGAGTTGAAGTCGATAGAAAGCAATCTGTCGTAGGCAAGCCCACAACATGAAATAATAGATCAAGCTGAAGAAATTTAGTTGCAAGGACTGACTCAGGGATGGTCAGGATGGATGACAGACATTTTGCAGATGAATGGCTTATTTTCACTGACCTCTTGAACACATAACGACACGACAGATGGTTCGGTGACAATTGACCCAAAGTTAATACCCAGAAACCGGCTGAAGACTTTCAATATGGTTCGATCAACTTGTTAGGTAAAGGATTTCCCAACCCAGGTGAATGAAAGTGTCATGTTCAAGAGTGGTCATAAAGTATGACAAACAGACTCACTTTTCTCTCTTTTCCCCCACCATTTCTGGCAAGTACCTCTTTATTTTTTACAAGCTTGAGGAGGATAACATATGCTTGATTATAAGCTCATCCTTCGGATGAGTCCAACTTAGTTTTGATTCGAACCCTAAGAAGGAGTAGTCCGTTCCTGTTTGTAATAGAACAGGTCCTTTACTGTGAAATTTTAACGAGTCCAGTATAGGAGAAACTCGGCGTTTTTCAATTTTAGAGAGTTTGAAAAAACTTAAGAAGACTCCAGGGTTTGACTTTTTCGTAAATTTGTGTCTCCCAAGCCCGGAAAAGTATAAAATAATACTTGAGAGAATCTCTTGATCTTTTACAACCAAGGAGTACTTTTCGTTATTACTGTCTTTGATCCGAAAAAGTAAAAAAGCAATCAAGGACACGTCATTTTATAACCAATATCGAATTTGAATCGACAAAAATCCGGCAATCTTTTTCTGTTTTTACGGTCGAAAAAGAGTTGTAAATAGACCGTCTTTTAATTCCGTTTTAACGAGCTTAAAAGAAAAAACTCGTCAATCTTTTCATGTTTTAGGAGTCAGAAAAGGGCTTAAAGGTGACTCTAGCTGAAAATGATAGATTTCGCCTCAATAATCCTGTTATCTTGCACAAAAACACAAACATTACTCATACCTACTTGAAAGGGATACAAATGTCGCAAAAATACCTTTTTAAAGTGAAACATAAACAAATTTGCAATTTATTTACTCAAAAAACTTATAGAAAGGGGCTTTTACCATTCATTTTTACCATTTGTGATTTGGGTGAGAAAATAGTGCTTTTTCTTTGAAAACTTCCCATGAAGATTGCGGAAAATTCAACCATCGGAATCGAACACTGTCTTCTCCAGGTAATCCACATCATCCTCCTCTTCATTTTTAACCGTTTAATTTTTTAATTTAGTCCCTCATTTTATTTTTTGGGAGGGTTTTTAGGAAAAAAACCCGCGCTCGGGGTACGTAGGCTCACCACTGCGAACCTGCGGACCTCAACTTTTTCTCCATTGGGAAAAAGCTCGGGGTCCACACCTTCCATGTAGACAAAGTGCGGTCCCATGCACTGTCTCCAACACGAAGGGTGCGGGCCCCGCTGCGACGGTTTTTAACCCAAAAATCTTCAAAAATGGACCAATGAAAAGTTATTCTAGCTTTCTAAATGATCTTTTTGCTTGATGTAGGTGGTACACCATGCTAGATTGGCGCAAACAAGAGCACGAGGACGTGGATGATGCCACATGGAATCATCAGCCTTCACTTGATGCTTTGAGGGCGTGCGGCTTATACAAATACTGGGCCATTCCTGGCATGAGGGCTCAGGTGGATTTCTTACAGTGGATGGTTGACAGATGGAGCGTCCAGACCAGTGTTTTCTTTATGGGCCACCAGGCTCGAGATCGAGCCACAGATTTACTTCTTGACTGGTTTGCCTAAGGAGGCGTTGACTTGCTCTTAATCGGGACTAGGGCAGGTGGCCAGTCTGTCGATAGCCTCCGGTTAGAGTACTGCAACCGCCAGACTAGAGACAAAGGGATAGACATAAAGGCCATATCCCATCCTGAGCTTATGGTGATTGCATTCAGTCTTGCTAGACTTTGCGGAGCTATCGCATTACATGTTTCCACCAGATCCCAGATGCGTATGGCAGTTGATTGCTTTTAGGGCACCATCTTCAACTGGTGCAATGTTGTGTTGGCCAATGTGAAGGGCCAATTGACCAGGGCCAAGAACGGATGACTGAAGACTTTTGGATATGGAGCTTTAGTCGTGAGCATTGGCCTGGAGAGGATTCCTATGCTTATCCCGCAACACCTTACAGTTGGAGCTGGGCTTCCCTGAGAGCCCAAACTGATGCGATGGGTCGCAGTCAAGGCCCGTCATCCTGACGAGGGGACCGAGGTTGTTCAATTCAAACCTGAGTATTTCCAATGGTTGGAGAACCAGGTTTTTTCTATTCAAGATTTCCCTTATGCTGGGGTTGATTTTCGTGGAGACCCAGACATGGCTCTTCCTCCAGGAGAGCAGTGGGACGACTCAGGTAAAATCATTTTCAACATTTTCCTAACGTTAATATTTTTATTTTTATTTTTATATCGTCTCAAAACTGATAGTAATAATTTCAAAATTCAGATGTGGGCCCACAGTGACCAGCTGCTCTTTGGCCTTTCGAGAGAAAACAACCAGTTGCACCGGCTCCAGCCCCACAGGACGAATCAGTAGAGACCTTGGCCTTGTTGGAGAGTCACCTAGAGCGCCTGACAGGGGACATTCCCGAGACCAGCATAGACGACATGCCTTGTAAGGTGGCCCGTGCAGTGGTTTCGTATCGAGATCATCACTAGTGATGGGATGATCGCTTATTGTAGTCACATATGACAATTTGCTTTTTCTACCTATCATTTTTGCCGATCATAAGGTGTTTTTCAACCTATGATCGAGGACGATGTATTTTTCGACAGACTCCTATATATATGATATTGTTATTACTAGCTTGCCTTGTTAAACATGTTTATGGAATGTTTTTAAATTTACTTGTATGATTATCGCACATGTCTACTTAACATTTGAGAAGCAATTGTATCTGCTAATGTATTCAAAGATCTTGGAATATGCAGATATTCAATATAGTCAAATTCACGTTCCAAGAGACGCACTCTCAAAAATAATCTTAATAAAACTAGATTTCTAATGGCGTATACTCTATTAAGCTGTAATACAACGAGTTCAGAATCTAACCTCACTATCAAACTCCGAATCCCAAATGAAATAGATTCATATAATAACTCCACCACTGAACTATACTCTGCAATGTTGTTCGTTGTTTGACCGAGGCTTATCCCATGCATAGATACCAACTCGTCAGAGGGCGAATAAATAACCCAAGCTACGGAAGAAATATTCTGTGTACTATGACAAGCGCCATCAGTGAAACCAATATATGTTTGGAGAGGCGTCGACATCTGCGACATCAAACGTAAAACCAAGATAAGCAGGAATAACGACAGAAAACTCAAACTCTAAGCTAAGCACACTTTAATATAAAACACACCAGCTAGAAGAAAAACTAACCTAACTAAAGAATCTCCACACTTGTTTTAAGCATAATATCTCTTCAGGTAAAGACCATTTTTGGGTTTACCTAAAGAGACCCCGTCAAAGTCTACCAATTCATATGCCCCTTTCGCTATCTTTCGCTTGACAACAAAGGGACCATGCCACATAGGCATGAATTTTCCAGCGCCTAATTTATCATTTTCTTGATCGTACAAAAGGACTAGATCTCCTTCCGAAAAATTTCGAGGGGTTACATTTCGATCATACTGAGCCTTAATACGCTTGGCATGAGATTCGATCGCTAATGCAGCATCATGACGATTCTCATCTAGCTGACCTAAGTATAACAAACGTCTTTCCTCTTCGAAAGTAGCTGGAAGTAATTCGATGGCCATTCGCAATGACGTGATTTCGCACTCAATAGGTAACACAGCTTCCAAACCATAAACTAGTTAGAAAGGAGTGAACCCTGTTGATGTTTTGACTGAGGTTCGATACGCCCACAGCGCTGAAAATAACATGTTATGCCAATTCGACCGATGAATCCCAATGATTCATCAGATCATGATGACTAAACCTTTATTGATGGCTTCAACCAGACCATTAGCTTGTGGATAATAAGCAGTTGAACTGTCGTGATGCAAGCCAAGCTGGTCTGTAAGTTCGGTCATCATAACATTTCAAAAATGACGCCCATGGTCAGTGATAATCTCTTGTGGAACACCAAACCTAGCAATTATATGATTGAATACGAAAATTTCAGTTGTTTTGCCATTTGCCTCAAATGTAGGCATCACCTCGGCCCATTTAGTAAAATAATATACCGCAAGGATAATATACGCATGCCCCCCGGCCGAGTGACAGTTACATGTAATAAAATCGATACCCCATTTGGAAAAAGGACCAACGACAATTATAGGGTGAAGAGGAGCAGGTGAGCGCATCTTTTGATCAAAAATTTGACAATTGTGGCATTTTCAGACCGCAGTAATACAATCTTTAAACAAAGACGACCACAAATAGCCAACGCGCAAAATCTTTTGGGCGGTGGCATACCCAGACATATAACCGCCACATGCTCCAGAGTGACAGTCATTTAAGACCCTTTCAGCTTCCTCATGAGTTAAACAACATTGGAAAATAGAATCCGCCCCAAGACGATAAAGAGTATCTCCAATAATTTGAATTGTTGGGATTGGAATCGGATTTTCCGACGGTCGGATCGTGAAAGATCTGGCCAAAAGGTTTGGGTCTGGAGATAAGTGATGATATCTCCATACCACGGATCTAAAGCGCTGATCAGAAACAAGGATTCGTCTGCAATGGGCTCCTCCACCACAGTTTCTGTATCAACACGCGGGAAGTCACACATAAGTTCCGCGAAAACTAAAGATTCTTTGACTTGGAATTTTCAAATTCTAATTCAAACTCTTGCAAGATGACAATCCATTTGGAGTGCTTGCCCCCCAGCAACTTCTTGGTCAAAATATAGATCATAGGGTTGCAATCAGAAATGACCGTAGTTTTGCGTAATAAAATGTAATGAAGAAAACGTTGGACAGCTTGAACAGCTGCCAATGCCAATTTCTCCACATGTGAGTATTTTAGCTTAGTTGGATTTAACGTGTAACTAAGGTAATATATCACATGTTCCGTACCGAATTCATCTTCCTGAACTAGCACCATTCCAATGGTGGAATAGGAAGCGGCGAGATACAAAAAGTAGCCCTGGTTGTAGTTGGGAGGATGTAACAGCGATGCATGGGTCAACGCATGTTTTAAAGCATCGAAAGATTTCTCAGCTATCTCATCCCAAAAGAATGAACTATTTTGTTTCAACAACCGGGTAAAACCCTTTGTGATCTCGGCGTAGTTAGGGATAAAGCGACATAAAAAGTTTGCTTTCCCTTGCAAACTTTGGAGTTGGCGAAGACTCGAAGGAGGAGGCAATTTGATGATAGCTTCAACCTTCGAAGGATCGACGCAAATGCCGACTTTCGAAACTACAAATCCCAGCAATCGACTCGTTTCAATGCAAAACACACACTTGTGGGGATTCAACCGAATTCGATAATGCCTAAACCTCATGAAGATTTCTCGTAAATGGACGAGGTGATCAGCTCGATGTAAGGAATGAGCAGGCAATTCATCGAGATAGGGTTGCACAATATGTTTTATATCATGAAAAGCGTAAGACGTAGCCCGTTGAAAAGTTGCGCCGACGTTCTTCAGGCCAAAAGGTAATTTGTAATAAGCAAATGTCCCCCATGGACAAATGAATGTTGTTTTTGGTTGATCGGCAGGCAGAATACTGATTTGATTGTATCCGGAAAAGCCATCCATAAAGGAGAAAATTTCACTGCTGGCACAATCATCAATAATTTGATCGATATAGGGTGTAGGGTAATTGTCCTTTGGACATGCTCGATTAATGTCTCTATATTCGATACATATTCTTATTGTCCCTTGCCTTTTGTTCACGGGAACAATATTCAATACCCAATCCGTTAACAGGATTGGATAAATGAAACCTGCTTTCAATAATTTTTCAACTTCTGCTTTAATTGCAGCAGCTTTTCTTGGGTGAATCTGACGCAGACGTTACCAAACGGGTTTAGTGTCCGGGTAGGTTTTAATTTCATGAACTACGATTGCTGGGTTAATTCCTGGCATTTCTTCATAAGACCAGGCAAACACGTGTTGGGTTGTGTTATATTCTTTCCACATAGTTAACAGGGGGTTTGAGGGGTACCCGTAACCCCACTTTATGGGGCCCGAGGCAGTGCCCCAGAAAATTTTGGTTTTTGACCCTATGTTAGGTTGGGCGGACCCACCTATGGTTTTGTGCATGATTTTCGCACATGTTTTTTGGACGCGATGGTTTTCGTTCCATGGTTTTTGACGCGATGGTTTTCAGTCCATGGTATTGGATGCTTCGGCATGTATAAATATGTATTGTAACATTGAAAGGAACATAATGAAAAATCAAACTGGTAGTCTCAGTTTTGAGATCTAGTGGGAAATCTCTGTGTATATGTGTTTTATGTGTTATTCTCTTGCATTGTTATTTTTCCTGTGATTTAGAATTCGTGTGCAGGTAATTTCTGTACGGGGTTAAAACCTACAACACGTCGTGAAATTCTTGAAATAGGGCCTTGTATGTTTTAATTTCATCGTCTGTACAAGAGGCGCCTATATGAACGTTTTCAACAATTCCAGGCTTAACTGAAATGTCAAGGGGAATAGTTTTATAAATATTTCCCAAATTTAACTCGGAATCAAGATGTTTCATTGGATTCTAAGCTTCCTTAACATATTCAGTTGTAAAGATTGATGAAAAATTGTTTTCAAAATGATCACTCTTCGGTAAAAATGAAGATCTGTGATGTAGATCTTCCCATGGTAACTCAGTGACACATATGATTTCACGAATTTTCTTATATGATTGAACAAGTTTGGAAAACATTCTTAATTCTGAGTTTGATGTTGATAATGACTGTTCATGGACTTCGTTCATTAAGTCGATTTGGGTTGATGTTTGGTCGGAAAGCGACTGCACTGTCTGATATGCAAGTTCATACGGACTCAAAGGCACAAGAGTACCAAATGAGTCTATCTCAGTCTCAGAAGGTATGATCCAAGGATCATCATTAGCAATGGTTTTTGATGAAATCATATGAATGGTTGCAGTAGAAGACGATGTGTTGATAGGAGGGAAAGAAAAAGTGCCCAGTAAACCGGAATCTTTAACTAACCCTACACCAACATCCTTATAAGGGATCGTCGCTTTGCCAACATGCTAAATGCTCTCAGCAGAGGCTGGGTCCGATGAAAAGTATGACAACTGGTCTATAGTTACGATCTTTCCATTGTGAGGGAACTTTATAAGCCGAAAGACCGATGAGACAACAACTGTCATAGCGTAAGACCAACTACGACCCAAGAGAAGGTTGTAATTTAGAGGGGCATCAACCACCTCCACATCTAGATTAACGGTTTTTCCTTCAACCCCTATAGGTAGATCCTGTAAAATGCCGAAAGGATGAAACCCACGGGCATCAAAGGCCTTAAGTATTGTCGGGGATTGATTTAGTAAAGGAGAACCAAGTGATCTCCAACACTGTATCGACATAATGCACGTGGAAGCTCCCTCGTCAATCATAGTCCTATGAACAGGTATGTTTTTGACTATCACTAGAATCTGGACAACCATTTGATGAGGTAGACGTGGTGCACTATTTTCTAGATCGAAGATTATAAGGTTCGGGTCCTGAGCATCAACAGCTCCTATAGCCGACAAAATTATTTTGCGCTGTGCTAGACATGATTGCAGCACTTCCAAAGCCGACATTCTTGAGAGTGAAACAGCTAAATCCTCAACAATGTTGTAGTTCTGAGCCACTCTCACATGTGGATTGAAAGCAGACTTTCAAAGTACACCCTTTGTGGGCGGTTTGATTACTAAGTCCGGGTTAGGTTTCTCGATCTGTAGTGGATCGGAACTGGGAGCTGAGGTTGATGGATTTGAATAAGAAGATTCTGCTTCTTTACCATCAACAGGACTTTTACTGCCATAATATTGCGATCGAGTCGCAATCCTTACATGAGACATCATCAATATGGGTTTTTCATTGGCACTGGAGGATGAACCTATCATCTTACTATCTTGAGCTGGAAAAGGATCCTTCAAGACAGCAGGAGTTTGGGAACCTTTGACAATTTTTGCAACTTCTGCCTGATGAGGACAGTCTCTCGTATAATGGTCTTCATCGCAAATGAGACACGGATAACGAGGTTTGCGTTTTTCATCAGTGGCTTCCACTTTTTCTGGTTTCTCTTTTGAATTTTTCTCTTTATTCTTCTTCTTCCCTTTCTTCTTACCACCGGTTTAAGGTTTAGTTGTAGATGATTCTACAACGTGAATATCGGCGAAAAGTTCTGCGGAAGACTCTCCTGTTGGGGAATCTGGTAAGGTTATTATAGGAGAAGATTTCTTAGAAGACTTCTTCTTACTTTTGGTATTTACCGTGCCAATCATACCATCAATGGCATGAGACCCTGAAGGAGCAGCATCGATTTGATTTTGATTAGGTAGGTTGGGGATCTTCTCATTTAACGTACCCGATTGAGTGTAAACTAAGTCAAGGTACTGTGCTTGAGCAATGACTTTCTCTTCAGTAACTACTCCGGCTTTAGCTACATCTTCAGTGATCTTAGGCAATAAGGATTTTACAAACCACTCAGATAAGATTTGATTTGGGATATAAACCTTCACTAAACACCGTCAACGTCTCCATTCATGGATATGATCTGAGTTGTAAGTGGACATCAACTGCTTTAATGAAGTTAATAGCTCTGTGCCATTGTCATATCTGACTGGCAACTGAAAATGAGTTGAAAAAGAGGTAGCTAACTGACTAAAATCATAAAAAGTGGCTCGCGGTAATTCAATATACCATTTGGCTGCAAGACCAATTATAGTGCATTGAAAAAGATGTAAATGAATAGAATCATCTGAAATGGATTTGGACGCACACCAAAGATGATAAGTCATCACATGGTTCGACGAGTCCTCTCCTGGTTTACCTTCGAATTTAGGAATATCACTGGGAAACTTATGCGGCATTGGCGGCCAATACGGAAGATAGTTGATTGGATCATTCGTAAGGCACATCAAGTCAGGCAAGTCCAAAGTTGCGATAAATGGTAACTGAAGATTAGGGTCCCTGAAACTTGGGGTCTGCAAACCAGCCCCAGGCGGAGGATATCCAGGATAACTAGGAATGGGAATCGCATTCGGGATATTTTGACCTCTTGGAAAACCAGGATTAACTGGACCATACTAGGGTTGCTGAGGTTGTTGATATGTATACCCAGGGTACGGTTGATACTGATAGGTTGGTTGCTGTGTAGCAGGACCGTATTGATACTATCCTTGGTATGGAGGTTGATTAAATTGAGGTTGAGAAATGACAACCGTACTTCATATAGGCATCTCGACCGAAGTCTGGATCATAGATCCAGACTGAGGTAAAGATGTCTGAGGCGTAGATATAGGAACAGTAGAAACCGGAGCTGCCTATACTCCAGAAGAAGGTGGGGTAGATGGAGTAGATGTTGCAGTAGTTGCAGCAGACGTTTGAGACGAAGTACGAGGCGTACTAGGTCCAAACTGAGAAACTACAGAAGGTGCAGAAGTTTGAACAGTAGACTGGACGTGTTGCTGAGATGGACCAGCAACCAAGGGTTGTCCAGGTTGAGATGACGGTTGCACATTCGGTTGCAAGACCTGCTGGGATTGAGATGGATCCCACACCAAATTCGTTCCAGGGTATGGACCTTGAGGATATTGAGGACCATAACCGAGTTGAGGGTAGGGTTGATAATATGATTGACCAGAAGGCGGTTGGTAACCTTGAGATGGGTAGTAACCTTGGGGTTGATAACCATGAGGCACGTACTGATACTGGGGTTGACCTTGAGGTACGTATTGATATTGAGGTTGATTTTTGGGTGCATATCGATACTGAGGTTGACCTTGGGGTACATACTGATACTGAGGTTGACCTTGGGGTACATATTGAGTCTGGGGTTGACCTTGAGGAATGTACTGTCCCGTAGGTATGTATTTTCCTTGAGGTTGTCCCCCGGGCGCAAACTAAGTACGTTGAGGTTGCCCCCCAGCCATATACTGGGTACCCTGAGGTTGCCCCCTAGGCACATATTGAGTACCTTGAGGTTGCCCCCCAAGTGGTAACTGACCACCTTGAGGTTAAGAACCTGACATCATTAAAATATCCTCTACACTCAACGGTTTAGTACCACTACTTCTAGTTAACAATTTCTGTTCGATAGGTTGAGGAGATGCTCCCGAAAAAGTACGAGAGATGGACTGATACCCAGCGGGAAGAGAAGGACCATCGTACAAATAGGATTCCAGAGATTGAGAATACATGGATGACGGACTGAACATATTCAATGTAGGATAATGATCTCTAGGTGCAGGGTGATAAAAAATATGAGGTGGTGAAAAACTAAGTCCCGGATTTTCCAAAAGATTGGTCAGTGAACGGTACCAAGCAGTGCTCCTAGGTGGACTATAAAAAATCGATTCATGCTCCCTAAGTTCTAAGATAGGTCGATTGTCTAGAAAAGGAAAGCTTTCTTCGATATCCGAAATGGCAAGCTCTTCGATTGCTATGAGTCCAACAGGAAGATCTTGGGTAATTACGGTTTCTACCCTAGGAGAACTAGGACCACTAGGAGTCGGAGAAACAAACTCTGATACGGGAGTAGCAACAATTTTAGATTCGGGTTCAGATACTTCAGGTTCTTCACCTATATCACTAGTAGATGCAATACTACCAGTAACTTCTG
>APFE030152175.1:0-16879 GCA_000404065.3 Pinus taeda
ACTACCAACAACAACATTGCATCCCAAAAGAAATATATTGCGTGTTATGTTTATTTTTAAAACAAATCAACAAAGTGTAATGGTGATTATTTGTTGTGAAGACCCATATGAAAAGTGGAGTAATGGTAATAAGACCAATGCAGTTACTGCAGGATACCCACTCACCTTTCCCTTTATCCTACAAAAAAACTCCGGGGTGCGAAATCCTTTTTTTGTCGAGTGTTTGCTTGTAAGAGGGGAAAGTAATGAATAATTCTTCCTGCTAGACTATATTTATTTGGGAAAAATAGGGTGAAACATGAAGCCTCATCACTTCAAAATTTGCGTTTCCTTGGGGGGTGGTTGTTCCTTTAATGGTTGATTTCCCGTACTAATTAATGTTTCCTTTAGCTGACACATTTTTCCTTCCACTAGGTTGTCAACAGGGAGCTTATTATAAGAGAATATTCATCTATTGTGCTCCTTCCAAATTTCCCAAAGGTTGAAATCTCGAATGAAATTTTAGGTAAGGTTCACCACCTCGTTTTTTGTATAATGCACCTGCCATTTCTTTATTGTTTCTTGTATGCTCTCTAGACTTTTGTTTCTATATCTAAATATTGAGGCTAATTAGTCCCATAGTGCCTCCATATAGTTACAGGTGTTAAGTAAATGATTAAGCCTCTCTTTTGTGTTTTCAGAGAGGGAACACAAAGAGGAACCTATAAATCCTCTCTTTATAAGTTTGTCCCAAGTTAGGACCTTCTGGTGTAAAATCAATGACATGAAAATTTTAATTTATGGCCAATGTGGCACCATCCATATTTATGGCCTCTTTTCCTTGGGTTAAAGCTTGACATGGTAATCGGTGGAATCAACAAAGGATCTAATTGTGGACATCAAATTTGCAAGATATAGAGAATCTCTTCTTAATGGAGTTCCTTCTATAGTGATTTCCTTGAATTGGAGGACAGCTCAAAGAAGTGACACTGATTTTAAGGAAGCTACTAAAATCTCCCTACTATTAATATATGTAGCACTGCGATATATGCCAGAAGGTGTTTATCCCAAAGACTGTTCCTTAAATGTTAATATTCCAACTCATCCTGTCTGCACCAACAAGATTCAAAAGTAAGCAGACAAAGTACGTAATTTTTAGCAAGATGGCAACGTTGTAACTGCACAGACACAATTCTCTTGGGAATTTTATGTCTAGGAACAAAGTATCATATAAAGTTAAAGCACCAACTGGTTGAGATGGCTTCTGTTGTGGGAGTGTTGTCATCTTAATAGTAAAAAAAAATAAGTGTAGAAGTGTTTCTTTTTCTTTTTCTTTACTGGTGCATTGATCATGCCATGGGTAAGTCCTTTGATATGAAAACTTATAGGAAAGGAATTTAGATGATTATGAACATATTTATTTTATGGGTCTACAAGGAATTTTACTAGCATGAACTCCTTATGGAAATAGTCCAATCAACTATAAAAAAAGATAAACAACCAGAAATCATAAATCAGATCCTTGATTCATCTCGTAGTCTGTATCATAGCCATTTTGAGTTGACAAATGTTGAAAATGTTGGAGCTTTTTGTTGGCATATGCATGGTATTTGGATTTTACCTCTTCAAGTTGTTATGACCTTCATTATTCTACATTAGAACTTGGGCTTGACAACATTTTCAGGGTTGGCAACCTCATTGGCAGTTATGTTGCCAAATTTGCCAGTTACAAAAGTGCAACAAAATTTCAAAACATAATCATGGAATAAAAAGACAAAAGTACGAAGTCTACATCAGAGACATTAAAAATTAGGAGGATCTTAAAATTGCAGGCTTGGGAGACAAGATTTCTTTGGAATCTAGAAATTTTGAGGTAGGCATAATGTAGCTGGCTATAAAAATACGTTTACACATCAACTATTAAACATTTATTTTCTCTGTTACACCCACATTTGTCTATGTTTCAACTTTTGGTACATGTATGCTTATAGGAGTGCCTTTAATAGCAGGGAGAATTCTTTCTGCACTTAAAACCTTTGAGAATTTTTGAGTTGACTAATATGTATACAAGATATAATTAGACATGTATACTTCAGAAAACTACAAAAAATAAATATACTTCCAAAAGGTACAGAAGGAATTCTCCCTGCTGAATTGACTGATACCTAAAAACATACACTTAAAATGAAATTCATATATTGAATAATAGTCTAAGATGTTGGTGCATGACATGTTAAAAAAATAAAGAAATAAATACAGTCATGTCTTCAAATAAACAAAGACAGGTAATGAGTCTGGACATTACAACATGAAAAGCCAATTGTAAATTACAGAGGAATCTTGTGGCTAAATATGCAATATGCTTATCCTTTGCTGAAGAACTGCCAAGATTTAGAGTGGTAGCACAGTTCTATCCTTTTTCCTCGGCCTGTTATCAAGAAAATTATGTTTCAAGCTAAAATCAAGCTACAACATAAATGCTAAATGTCCTAGTGAAATACTTGTATCTTCCTCACTAATCGTTTCCAAATTGGAACCATCATCTCCAACTTGGGGTTGTTCTCTGCATGGTATTACTTCCACCATATCTATTCCTTTTGATTTTTTGGACAAGACAGGACATGAAAATGGAAAAGTTTTAGCATGGGAGAATTCTTTCATTCATTTATTGAAAGAAGAGCTTATTCCAATGGCAAAGTTGCACAATCTTACTCTTCCATTTTCTACAGAAATTTTTGTGCAGGAAGAACTTAAGAGGGAAGAGCACTACTGATGTTGTAACCATATTGATCAGCTACATTGTCATGTTTGCCTACATACAGTAGCAGTGGGAAGGGGAACGTTTTTCAACTACTCACCTGGCATCCCCTAGGACTGATTTGAACACAGTTTAAGTACCTCCCCTTCCAATCTCACAATATTTGTTAATCAACGCATGAGCACTAGTCATCCAATCCGTAGATGCATGATCAAAGTTGGGTGTAAACATAACCAGTTTTCCTAGAACCATATTAGTGGATGGGGAATGAGAAAATCTATCAAGCATAAGATTCATCGATTTTGAATTGGAATGTTCTTTTATATTCAGTATAGTCACAACAACGACACCAAATGCAATCGTACTTGCTGCAGATATTACAATTATTATAGAAACACTTTTGAAGATATTAAAATTCTACAGATATTCTTGCAATCTTAGCTTCTGCAAATATCACAATTCTGTTGTGTATATATCTAATCACATGAATTCCTCCTCTGGTTGGACTCGCTCTTGTATTTTGATTTATAGCTATTGGGTTAGGCATAACCATGGGAAAAGTAACATTAACTCCTGATCCACATAGGCCTGCATTGTCTTTGAAATAAGTCTTCTTTAATGTGTTGAATATACGTCTTGTTGGTATCCTCCCTTTAAGTTTGCTGTGTGAAATGGTTACCCATAATAGATGACCCAAGTTCCCTAATTTCTAGGGTAATTTTCCAGTAAGATTGTTCATTACCAAATTAAGCTTTATCTATCGACTCAACTTGGATAATTACTTGGGTACATTTCCATTCAAACTATTGTTTTCCAAGCTCAACAAAGCCATACATGAACATTCGCCAATTTCTCCAGGAATTCATCGAGATGAGAAATTTCCATCAGTTGCAACACTAAAAGAGCATTGGCATTACCAAGTCCCACATGTATGGCTCCAAACATATGATTGTATATTAGATCCAAAGACACCAATGACTTCAGATCACCAATCTCCGACATAATGTTTGAGGTGATAAGGTTATCTGAGAAGTTCAATAGCTTTAAATTGGAGCACTGAGTGATTTATGGAGATATTTCGCCACTCAACCTACTGTGTGAAAAATATAGTTCTTCCATAAATTGGTATAGTTTTGTGAACCAGCTTGGAGAATGCTTCCACTAAGAAAATTTCATGATGGATATATGTTTTGTAAACCCAACAAAAACAACTCACTAGGAATGTTTCCAGTAAAGAATATGATACCTGGTGAGTAGTTCAGATTAAGGAGCTGAGTGGTACTACCAAGGAATGCATCGACCAAAACAATTTAATCAGGTCCCAAAACATTCATTGTGAATGCATTGAACTTTGAAGCCATAATGGAGAAAGATGAATAGCTAAATAGATGCTAAATAGATTAGGGTAACAGATAGAGAGGCTAGGGAATTGTAGTTCTATGGTTTGGGTAAACGAGGAGAATTCTAGTTTCCCATTGGCTACCATATATATGGAAGCAACGTTGTTGCTATTTTTGTCTGTGGGGTTTTGCTTCAATTCCCACTTTGCATACCAATGTTTTTTAAGACGAAGTGAATGATAAGAGGAAGTTGACAGGGTCCTCCTCTGCTCTTCTCTGCTCCATGAATTAGATAATGTGCATTTTAAGGTTAAATGGGTTGTGCAAGATGTTGCCTGATCAGTTCTAATTGGCAGAAGGATGAATGTTGAGATATGTTGAGGCCTTCTAGAAAGGGATTTTTAAATGGGTGAAAAATCAAGGTAATACACAGTGGTTTGGGAGTTTAGTCATGGGGATTTATTCATGGTTGTTGATTTTGATAAGATTTATTTAGGGTCTTAGAATCTTGTTTTCCTCAATTGACCATTACTAGGTTTCAAAGACTAGTATTAGGTTTCAGAAGATAATCCAACTCCAAGTATTGTGACAGAGAAGAACATCAAGTTATTATTTGAAATGCAGAAAAAGGTGGATAGAATTCAAGGAAACTACTCTAGATCATTGGTATCTCTAAAGGATATTTGCATGAATCCAGTTGGTGAGGAGTGTGCTAGTCAAACTGTTTTACAATACTATAAAATGTAACCAGAACAGTTTGATGATTATGAAGGGTCTTCACATGCGTTGTTTTGCTTTGAGCATTACGCATCTTCGGAGCCATGCTTGAGTTCATATCATGCTCATGTTGACGCAAGCACAATATTAAGGGGTTACAAGGGAAGCAACTATTCACAAGCTACTGCATTTGTTATCACATATCCTGTTAATAATGCTGTGGACAAGACAGGACATGAAAATGGAAAAGCTTTAGCATGGGACAATTCTTTCATTCATTTAGTGAAAGAAGAGGTTATTCCAATGGCAAAGTTTCACAATCTTACTCTTGCATTTTCTGCAGAAAGTTCTATGCAGGAAGAACTTGAGAGGGAGAGCACTGCTGATGTTGTAACCATATTGATCAGCTACATTGTCATGTTTTCCTACATATCAGTGACACTGGGTGATATTTCACCACACTTTTCACCTCTTTATGTTTCATCGAAGGTGTTACTTGGTTTGTCAGGGGTTCTTGTTGTCGAAGGTGTTACTTCTTCCTCATCCTTCCTATTCTTGACCACCCAATCCTTTTCCAATGGTTTTATAGATTACAGATTAGATAAAAAAATGCATTTCCATCGACTGACCCGAGCCCTCATCATATGGTCGCCAATTTTCTCTAAACATTTTAGAAAAACTCTGCACTACAAGCCAACGTGAGTTCATTTTAAATGGGATAGCCTATTTTTGTGAGGAATCCTTTATTTCAAACAGAATTGGGAGATGATCAGATACCCCCCTAGCCTACTTGTTGATGAACAAGGGGGAATCAGTGAATCAAATGATCCACAATTAAAAACTGGTCTAATATCTTAGTAATATACTCATCCCCAGCCCTCATATTTCTCCAGGTAGGCATGTATTGATTAGGGACAAGATTAAAGAGGTTCCTGGCTACCAACTTATTTGAGAAATAATCAAATAAGAGATCAGACCTGGCACAAACACCCTGACTTTGACTCTCTGATTGAAAATTTTAAGTCACCTCCTACAACCAAGTTGCCCTAGTCAAAGATAGTTTTGCTGAAGAAACCATCCCAGAACCCCATCCGACTCTCATGATGCCCATAAATATTGACTAAAGTGTAAGAGTAATTCATTTGTCCTATCAACAATGTCAAGAAATTTTCCATCATTTCAACTCCTTTGCATTACATCCATGGATAACAGTTTAAAACTGAGAAACATAAGTTTTCAATTTACTATTTGTTAATAAAAAATTTCGTACCTTTATTTTGTGTTCTCTTTCATATCACACTAAGGGTATTCAAGCAGAAAGCAATGCTTTGGAGCAAGTTATATGATAGGTTCTCCTTCAGATATTTCTTTCAGTGCACTTCGATTTGAACCTGCATCTACTTCATAAAGATGAACAGAAAGATGAACAAGAAGAGAAAGAAGAGAAAGATGAACAGCTAAATAGATGAGGGAAACAGAGAGAAGCTAGGGAATTGTAGTTCTATGATTTGGTTAAACGAGGAGAGTTCTAGTTTCCCATTTGCTACCATATATATGGAAGCAACGTTGTTGCTATTTTTTTCTGTGGGGTTTTGCTTCAATGCTCACTTTGCAAACAATGAGTCTCGACATTACAACATCAAAAGCCAATTGTAAATTAGAAAATAAATTTTCCAATTGTAAATTAGAAAGTAAAATTTCCAATTGTAAATTAGAAAGTAAAATTTCTACGAGCTAGGTGCCTCACAACCTGCCCTTTCTAAATATAACTAATTTCTATGTTTTTAATGTTGATCAACAGATTATTGACTTTCTCGTGAGCGTGGACATTTTCAATGAGATGATGCCACATGGCTCTTTGTGATTGGTTACTTTGTGATTGGTTAAAAAATATCATAAGGGTCAATGAGCGTCGACGGGGTTTGAACCCTCAACCTCCTGCACAACAGTCCACGGACTTACCACCATGCCACGAATTTGTTTCTTAATACTCTATGGTAATGGGTTTTATTTAAATTCAATTGTTTCTGCATTTAGGGGAGGGGTCCTGGCACAAGTCCCCAGCCCCGGTCACATTCAACACCACAGAACCGTGGTGGAGCCGCGAAGGCAGTAGATCTCATTCAATTAATTTATTGCACTTTAATTTCTTTTAAGTCACAAGTAGGGGTTCTAGAAGAATATAATTTGAAAAATATGTGCCTAAAAACATTAGAATAAAGCATTAAACCCTTTGATCTCTCTTACTTAGTCTTCATAGCTTTTTGGTCTCTTGTGTAACACTCCACTTAGTCTATTAAATAGAATTGTACTCTATATTTACACTATGAAAGAGCATTAAATGAGATCAATAAGGGTTTTGAGGCGGTTTTCCTTTAGATTTATTTTGTTTTCTTGCATCATTCTGAACCCAAGGTTAGACTAATATCAAATTTGATTCTTTTAGGCTTTTTCTCAACCATAAAATCTTCAAATTCACTTCACATAGGTGGATTTGTAGTCTTTTCTAAGGGCCATAAATCCTACTGGATTTTATTCCCATAAATGACATTAGGGTTGGGTATATCTCTGTCATCATTGTCTTGTGGCCCTTTTTCTTTTTTTGCCTACTATTGTGAGTGTAAGTATGGTCTTAGGTTTTGGGTGTATTTTTCTTTTGCTTACTTTGGTTTTTTTCCTTTGATTTCATAATAATTTTTATTTTTATTTGTTAATATATTTCGAAGTGATAAAGGATAGAGTTGTGAGGACTATATTCATACTAAATTGGAAATTTATTACTCTTATCTAGATATTTTTCATCAATAGTAAGGATTTCATGTTCATAATTATTCATCTCTTTCTTTGAAGAAAGTCAAAAACTCCACCAAGTTTAGATTTGAATAACGCTAAGTTAAAAAGAAACCACTAAAAGAAATGATTAATAAAATTTATCGAACATTTTTCATTTCCCCACTAGCACACCATTATTATCTTAGAATCTTAGGGCCTTGGAATAGTTTGGTGAGGACACTCTCCAAGGCCATTAAAATAACACTATAATATTGAGTTATGGTGTGCAAATCCATTTACAATTATTCGTTTCCATGGGACCCCTTATAACACAATGGTAAAGCACTTGGTCACATAGGAAGTAGTGGGGTGATCATCCCACTGCATATAGTCTTGGTAGTTTGGTCTACATACATGCAAGGGTCTATTTTGGGAGGATATGGATTCATACCATACCCTTGTTTGTGGACCCAACCAATGATTATTACCCTAGTTTATTTGGTTTTAGGTGGTAACCCTAGTGGCCATAATATTAGGACTTACATAGGAAATGGTGAGTGGGACATACTTATTGTACCTCAGACAAAGGTTGGTCAGTACTTACTTGGATCCCCCAGAAAGGGTGCCCATGCATAATTAAAGGTACTTGAGCTAGGTCTAGAACCATTAGGAAGGAGGGAAGGGTAACCATACTATCTATATTTTTGTGCTTGAACTGGGCCTTAAACAACCAAGATCTAACTAATGGAAGACTCCTTTGATCAATTGGCCTTCTTGCTTGCTCAAATTTGTTAGGTCTTTGTTGTTTGCTTGAGTCTAGTTGTACTTAGGTTAAATTCATTTTTATTCATGCACATCCTTTACAAACATATTGGATAGGTTTATTCCACATCATTCTCATCATCTTAAAAGAAGGGCATTTCTCCAATACATAGGATCAACCAGACTACTACCATAGACTTACCTACCTCAGGGGCCACATTGGTTGGTTTTTAGGGGGATGAATATGTAGTCTACAAAGTAGTTGATGAAATTAAAGCACCTCATTCTCATTCCTCAATGGCCCACATTCTTCACCCATTTTCCTAGGTGGGGGTGTAGACTTGACTAGATATTTCCACTCAAATGGTATTTACCTAGAGTTAATTGTGGTTAGTGCTCATAAGATTGCATAACCTAGTGTGTCTACACCTAGTGTCACTAGAGCTACCCATGAGGAACCCTCCATACAGTGTCCCACTACCACAAGTCATGTGTTTACAACGCATGTTGAAACTATCAGTATAAAAATAAGAAAAAGAACAAAAGAGGAAAAAAGAAGAAGAAGAAAAGAAAACCCAAAATGTTGTTCAAATCATACAGTCTAAGCATGATTTAACAAATTTCAATTTCTGTTGATAGGTTAGGAAACAAAGATATGCCAAATAGTTTAATCTTGGCAAATCAATTGCTAGGTAGAAATAAAATTGGTTCAATTGTTTAATCTGGAACAAGGGGAGAAATAAGTGATAGAGTAGGTTAGAATTTAAAAGAAAAAAGAGAGATAAAAAGGAAAGGGTTTGCAAGTCCAAGTGCACCCTACAAAAGAAAATGAAAAAGAAAAAATGGTAGACTAGAAAAATAAGGGTAGGTAGATTGAGAAGATTCAAAGAAAAAAGACAAGATAAGTTCTTTAGGTTTGATAAAATATCAAAAAAAAATTAAAATGGAAGGGGTTCAATATTATGTTTCATAACCTTATGCCATACCCTCTATCCCTATAGTCTGCCACCCCTCATTTATTTCCCTACCCCACCACGCACTCATCCGTCACATCCTATCTTATCTACCCCCCATATCTCATCAAATCCCCGCTCACCCCTCATTATTGAATGGATCGTGTTTTTTCCAGCCCCCCGTCACCCTCCAAAAGTTAATCCCGGGGGGGGGGGATCTGAAATCAGTGGTTTCTATCCACTGACATGTCGCTCCATCATAATTTTGCACCCCCCTCTCATATCACTTACCACTCCCCAGGTCCCCCGAAAAGTGGTTTATGCCATTACTTAAACTGCTCTTCCATTGTGATTGTTTGATCACTCCCGCCACCTCACGATGCCAACTCGTCCCATCCGCCCTATCACCTATGCTATACATTTAATTGGCTGGACCGTTAGCCAATGGACCCGTGCCAAGTCAAGCCAATCCAACGAAATCATTACAAATCCATAAAAGCACCATTTCATATTCATTTTAAAATTTTAGTGTGTTCTCACTGTTTGTAGGCATAATTCATTTCCCTCTAGACATACACAGAGAGCACAGTAGTACAATTGTAGAAAGATCCTATTTTTTGCAGTGATCGAATATTGCCATTCTCGAATCGCATTTCTGGTTAATCCCTTTTATTTCTACCTCATTGAATTCCCATTTCTTCCTATCCCCTTCTATTACAGATTCAACACATGGCAATTTTAGAGGTTTTTCTCAGAAGACAACCATGGCAGCCAAGAAAAAGTAAAAGGAAGTATTTAATCCAATGGTGCACCCACCATTGCATTTGTATCACATACCACTTGTAGACAGGGATTTTAAGATACATGAAACACTCTCAGAGTTTTATTTGTTTGACATATACAGCTGGTGGGAAGATAAATTTGTGGAGGAGATGGATGACATAGGTCTCTAGGACACTAATCTACCTTTTTTATATTTTTCCTAAAACACACATTTTCCCAGAACTGATATGGAAATTCCACTAATGCTAAAATCTATAGCAAAGGGCAGTGATGGCCCCAACAGGACATATTTTGTTTACCATTGATGCGAAGTCCATTATGAAAATGATGTAGGCCCTTGTTATTGAAGGAACTACTCCATTTTCCCATGAGATTCTCACTGAAATGTATCAGAAGCTTGATTTTTCTAAAAGAGCCAAAACCGTATAACTCTTCATGACTGAGCAAACGCCTATGCCAAACAATAATCCTCCTTATTCCTCCTATATTTTCACTGACAGAACTAGACACGCTGTCACTGTTCTTTCTTATTTACTTGGCTATTATTCAAATCAATGGTTCGATGAAGCTATCATAACTTTCTTGTCTATTTTGTCAACAGAATCCAAGCCCTCTGTTCTCTTCAATTTTAGCCAATCTTTACCAGATGCCATTCATGAGCAGCTTGTCAATTTCTTCATAGAGGAAGTGTTTCATTACTCCTTAGTTTTGGTGTATATGTTGGTTTATTTTCAGGCAAACATGTTCCAGTTTACAATGAGCAAGATGAATGAAGAAGGTGAACCCCAATCTGTGGTTTCCTGGACAACATTAATGATGAAGGACTAAAAAATCTTCAAATACACAACATTTGTAGAAATGTTTGTTCACCCAGCAATGAGCCTCCTCAGTGGGACTACAGAACCCAGGATTAGTGAAGAAATTAGAAGGATTATGCAGTTGATAGACCAAGCAAGAACAAGTGATTGGTACTTGTACAAAAATTACACTGAATTAAGAGTATATGGATGTGAGTTGGCCCCTTATATGCTGCCAAAGTTCCCCCCCATCAGGATCTTTTCACTTGAATACATTAGATAAATGATTAATGCAGATGAAGTGCACTTTTTAGCAGCTAAGAAAACTCCTAGTTCAGGATCAAATCTCAGGTTGGTCCCTTCATTTGTAATAGTAGAGTAGCAGGGGAGGAGGCAAATAAAAGATTTAAAGAAATGAATTTCACCCACAATTTTACATGGTCTTATGACCCATGGGGTATCATCTCCAAGAAGAGGGTGGAAAACAAGTCAACAACCTATATTCACACTCAAAGGCTTGAAATTGAGAAATACGTGAACCAGATTGAGTGGATGCCTGGTACATTGCAGGAGGCTAAGGAACAAGTGATTTCTTCTTCCAGCGCATAGAATCCAAGACAACAGGAAAAAAAAACCACTGAAGATAGAATTGAAAAAGGAAAAGAACCAGAACAGGGAGTAATAGGGAAAAGACCTAGAGAATATTAGTCACCAGGGACTGATACTTCTATGGGGGAATTCAAGATGAAACATAGGAAGAAGCCCATAAATCACATGGACATAGACAAAGGATCATTGCAGAAAACAATCACCAATATCGTTGATATTCTAGATTCATCCCCAACTGGGGGGCAATCCTTCCCTGCCACTCCGATTTCAGAAAGGCAGCAGTCTCTTCAAGTGTCCTCATCTACAAATGTGACTGAATAAAAGGAAGAGACGGTCTTTGAAACATTCAGGGAGATTAAAATTAGGAATGAAATATTGAAAAAGAGAACTTATGCTCAATTTTGGAAATAGAGTGCAACTGCACAGGGAAAATTTTTCTCTGTCTTTGATTTAGAAAAGGGAAAAATGCATATGGCATTTTTAGAAGCATAGACAGCAGAGCCCAGAACTCTAGCATATTACAAGCAAACTTCTTTTGAGTTTGATGCTAGAAGTGTCCATCCAATTGACCAGCTGGAAATTCACAAGAAAACAAGTGAAATGATTTCATCTACTCTAACCATCACTTCCATGAACTTTTTTAAAATGCAGGTAGGTATGTCAAATACTCAATCTTAGTTAAAGATGGAAAGGATTTCATCACAATCAAAGGACAATAAAATTAAGTCTTTAGAAGACTTACTAGTGAAGATTGGGTATGATCCCTCAGATGTGAAAGAATTTGAAGAAATAATAAAGAAAAAGAGATGGATATAGCATATTTGAAGAAGAAACTCAAGATGCTTGCTACACATGACCCACTAACCAAGGAGATAGAGGAAACAGAGAGCCAAAAGGCTAATATGTTGAAATTAATAGCGGAGCAGTCTCTCTAGATTAAACAAATGGAAGTAGAGATGGAAAAGATGGTGCAAAGGAAAGAAAAGGTAGCATAGATGACTAGCACAACAATGGAGGCCCTTCCTCTAACAACCCCTCCCATTACCACTCCAGCAAGTGTTGCTGCAAGAGCAAGAAGCAACACATAACAACTAGCTAGATCAATGGAAGGCATGAATCTGCAGACTGAGGAGATTAAAGGATTGGAAACTCAGTTTAATGTGTGGCAAGATCAAATAAAAAGCACTAAAAGTAACCATTTGGTGGTTATGCAAAGGGAAAAAACATTGATTGAAGCACTACAAAAATAAGAGAAAGAATCATCTATTTTTCTAATAATAACCCACGATCTATTCGGAATAATAACCCAGGATCTCTTTTTCATCCACTTGGTACATCCAATATAGGTGACACCACATCTTCAAACCCTACATTCAAATCTAGATCTACAAGTCCACCCCTTGGTCCTGGTATATCTACAAGTAGTTTGTTCACACCTAATATTCAGTTCCATTTTGGTTGGAATAATACTACTAGGTTCATGTTGTTCCCTAGCACAATTTGAGGTATACACATTAATGATGGGTTTATAAATCCTTTGGGCGGTAAATCATTAATGTTGGATGGTGTGATGGGGTCCATTTCCTTAGGAAACATAAGCTAGCTAACCAATTAGGTGGGCCAACTAAACATCACTTCTAGTGCCCTGACTACTAATCTAACCACTAAAAATTCTAGTTCTCTTGTTCATAGCTCCAAGTTGAATTTAATGCATTTCATGCCCTTGAATAATTCTCAGCAACCTAGACATAAGAATAATCAAAACAATTCCAATAAACCTCATATCAATAAATAGGTGGAACCTCAAACCGAGTAAAATGTTTAGGGTGGCACCAAAGAGAAAAGGGAAAATAATTTATTTCCTTGTAAGATTTGTGGGGAGGACCATATCCTCATGAGTTTTCCTAGATAGATGTGATCCATATATACTTATCACAACAATGTTTTTCTCTTCAACCCATTGTCTTGACAAATCTATTTTCAGTTCAATAAAATAATATGATTGTGAATCCTCCACCTCCTCAACAAAGGTGGGGTGGGCACAATCCTCCACATGCTTCCTCATCATCCATGCATGACACATTTCTAGTTAATTAACATATCCACATCACTACTAGAGTGAAAAATTATGAAAATCCTGAGACAAGTCCTTCCACTTCAAAACCCATGGTCCTTATTCAGACCAATGATCCCCTTCACATTGAAAAATCATCATTTGGTACTATATTATGACCTGAAAAAGGCACAATTCTAAAGACAACACATAACCCCAATGCGAGGATTACTCAAAAAATAAACAATTATTGAGGAATTGGCCTAGTAAGCACTCACTACCATGTTAAATTAAAGTTTTCCAAAGTTTCCATATGCAATGAAATATGATCTTAAATACCATTGTTCGACTAGATCCCTAAAATTTGAATCTCATCAGATTTGATCCGACATCATGGAAACCTGATCTTCCGCATCATTTGACCTTCCATATAATGTTTCACACTTTCGGATGACATGTTCATAGGCCAATATTGAACAAAAAATCATCTACTTGTATTATTTTATCAAAGTGTTGGAAATATATTTGATCTCCAACCTTGTAACTAATGAAATTTTTGTTAAAGGCCTTCAATGGGAACATCCTTGAACCTCACTAGGGTTTTTATTTCTTTTTCTATTGAGATCATGGGAAAAATTATATCAATTTAAGCCAAAGGAATTGATGCCCCATTAGATTACAATCTCTTTCTTGGGAAAACCTAGTTCTATGCCATGATGGTTATTGTCTCATTAGTATTTTTTTTCATGATGTTCCATAATTAGGGTAAGATTGTAACTTTCAACTAATTGACCTTTTG
This sequence comes from Pinus taeda, assembly GCA_000404065.3. NCBI lineage: Eukaryota > Viridiplantae > Streptophyta > Pinopsida > Pinales > Pinaceae > Pinus > Pinus taeda. The sequence continues at coordinate 14,323 of APFE030152175.1, forward strand.
CAATCTTCACTTGAATTTCCATGATAGCTAGTGACTTCCATTTGTAGGGGATTCCTCTTTCACTTTTGAAATCATTGGAGAATGGATGTTCAAATACTCTTCATTGATGGGCACCCTTCCCCTAACTCTTCCTCATTCATCACACTCTTCCAACTATATAAACATGATCTCTTATATCACCAATGGATCCCTTGAACCTACTACTCCTTGGGTGGTGCCTAATAAATATGATATCATGGGGGCATAATGCCAACTTTTGTGGAAGTGATTACCTCTCAAGAAATATTTCTAACATCTACTGACCTTGGTTAGAAAATCCATCCTAATATGGAATATGATTAGGATACTCTTCGCACATGGGTTGTCACTCCATCAATTTCATATGACTCCCTTGATATTGATTTTCCTTCAAACAAGCCCATCTTGGAGTACATGAATTCACATGATAATCCAAAGGAGAATACACCTATAATTCCTTTATTCCCTCGAATTCAAAAATGGTATAGATTGGTAAAAAAAACCTTTCACTAAACCAAGGGTCATTTCCTAGGCCATCCAATAAAGTACCACCCTTGGACTGAGTCAAATATAGGATTTCTAGCATGGAACTTGCCACTAGACTATGCACTCTAAACTCCCCCACTTAGTGTCTTATACCTACATTGGGTCTTGATCATCCTCATCAAGGAATTTTCTTACCTCATGAGACCATTCATCCTTTATGTCTTCGGGTCATTCTTAATAATGTTATGGTTCTAGGTTATCATTGGAAACATCAACCTTTATGAACACGGAAATTCAACTAGATATGGCATGCCCCCCTCATGGCGTGTCATACGTTACCAACAACCCCACATGAGTTCATACATGTCAATTTCCATCCTTAGCCTATGGTTGGAAGTGGGCATCACATTGCATAACTTGTTAGATTGTGTCATGGTTTATAATCATATTGCAAATAGAAAATGTTAGGTTGGTTAAAATCAAGTGACAAGAGAATTTTGGTTAGCTAAAGGGTGTTAGTTGTAACTCTAGGTAACAAAGATTTGATTTGAAATCGACAGAACAAGATCAACAGAAAAGATGCAGGCTATATTTCATGGGAAATATAGTAAAACTACAGGAAATGTACACGAAATAATAATTAAAAAGAAAACCATGGGAAATACGCAACACATGATAATGAATGTATATAATAAATACTTTGAGAAGCTTGTTGTCCTAATGTGGATTAAAGTTGTGAATGAATAACACCTTGAGATGAGTTGATATAATAAAGTAAACAAGAGTAAAAGCACTTTAAATTTTAGGGGTGATATAATAAAACTGTAGGATATTATATAACAAGATCAAATAATACAATTGTAATTGTGATGAGAACTTTAAACTATGTCCTCGTTGGTTTGATGCAAAGACACAATTAGCTCATCTACTGCCTTCGCGGCTCCACCACGGTTCTGTGGTGTTGAATGTGACCAGGGCTAGGGACTTGTGCCACGACCCCTCCCCTAAATGCAGAAACCAATTGAATTTAAATAAAACCCATGACCATAGACTGTTAAGAAACAAATTCGTGGCATGGTGGTAAGTCCGTGGACTGTAGTGCGGGAGGTTGAGGGTTCAAACCCCGTCGATGCTCGTTGACCCTTCCAAATTTTTTTAACCAATCACAAAGAGCCATGTGGCATCATCTCATTGAAAATGTCCACGCTCACGAGAAAGTCAATAATCTGTTGATCAACATCAAAAACATAGAAATTAGTTATATTTAGAAAGGGCAGGTTGTGAGGCACCTAGCTCGTAGAATTTTACTTTCTAATTTACAATTGGAAATTTTACTTTCTAATTTACAATTGGAAATTTTATTTTCTAATTTACAATTGTCTTTTCATGTTTTCATGTCGAGATTCATTGTCTGCAAAGTAAGCATTGAAGCAAAACCCCACAGAAAAAAATAGCAACAACGTTGCTTCCATATATATGGTAGCAAATCGGAAACTAGAATTCTCCTCGTTTAACCAAATCATAGAACTACAATTCCCTAGCCTCTCCCTCTGTTCTCATCTATTTAGCTATTCATCTTTCTCTTCTTGTTGTCAAAGGTTGCCCTGAAGTAGCTGCAGGTTCAAATCAAAGTGCACTGAAAGAAATATCTAAAGGAGAACCTATCATATAATTTGCTCCAAAGCATTGCTTTCTGCTTGAATACCCTCAGTGTGATACGAAAGATAACACAAAATAAAGGTACAGAATTTGTTATCAACAAATAGTAAATTGAAAACTTACTTTTCTCAGTTTTAAATTGTTATCCATGGATGTAATGCAAAGGAGTTGAAATGATGGAAAATTTCTTGACATTGTTGATAGGAAAAATGCACAGAAAATAGAAAATGAAACATAATTTTCTATATCTTGAACCAATTTCCTCATAGGATCTTAAAGGACAAAACATCAAACAGATATTTTGTTGGTGAGAAGCGACAAGTATTACATATATGTTTCTTTTTTCTTGTCAAATTTATATTCATATTCATGATGAGAAAATGATTAATATTGA
>APFE030152190.1:0-11213 GCA_000404065.3 Pinus taeda
AATTGAGTTTTCTTTTCCATGGGAAAGGTTTGAGTTCTCTTTTAGTGAATCGCTTTGGCATAAAATATATGGATTGAGAATTTTAATCAATTTTTAAAAATCCACATAATCAATTTATGCTTTGAGGACCTACAAGAAAATTTTGTATGAAAATTTACGTGCTTCTAAGCTTTTGCTCCCAATGATTTATGCATCTTGACCCAAGCATTATTTTTTCTAATTACTTTTTCGATCACAAAACAATATAAATTGTATACACACACACACACACAATTGAGAAGCGAGAGAAGTAATCATCTAATCACGGAAAACAAAGAAGAATATATATATTTTGTGATGTCTAATCTAATCATGTACAGTTTAAGATGAATCAATGCTAAGGTAATATACACATTACATATACTATATCCTCTCTTCCATGTCTCACACATGAGCATGTAATCTTCTTTTAATAAAAGCACAATTCCATTTGAAAACCGAGGATTATCTAGTAAAAATAGTCTTATTTGTTAAGGGATCATATTTTAGAAGTTTCATTTAGGTTTTTTCTTGCAAAGGGCGTGGACACCATCTCTCGTATCGAAACCTGTTTCTTTCATTATAGAAATATACAATTCTATTTCTAGCCTCTACAACTACCTCTAAAATCCTACCCTTTTTTTAATATTTTATGAAAACGAACAGAAGAAGCATTTTGATCTTTCAAATCGCTGTGTAAGTGGCACAATTAAAATAAATAAAAGGTTTCAATCGATCAAACCTTGTTGCAACTCCATCAATTTCTTAAGCTAAAAGAAATATTTGATCATCAACTTTCAGTTGGCCCTGTAGAATACTATATGTCATATGAATACATGAGACATGATGTCTCACAATCTCACATAAGAAAATACCACCCGAGTTTGACATGAATCTCTGTAAGTTTCTGAGCTAAAGTTGTATATGTAGAATTCGCAATGTGTCAATATGCATATCAAACATAGATTTTGATGCTTTTAAGAGACATCACTATCTAATTCCACCGTGACCTTACTCCTCCTTCACTCCTTTTCACGGATTATATTTCATAGGTGACTCTACTTTGCAATTACAATAAACACATATTATGGAAAAAAGAGGAGGGTGCTTATCAAACACCTAATAGTCCATACTAGCATGTAGCGATCTGTGTCCACATCATTCTCAGCCTCCTCAATGGGATGCCCTGTTCTCTTAGTTATTTCACTCGCCACCTTTTCTTATGATATATAATTTCTTATTCTTGAATCTCGACATCTATAGGTCTCGAGCAGAGAGGCAACATTAATGTTCGTATGTCTTTGCAATCTTACTCCATGCTCCATGAATAAATGGATGTGAAAAACCCTTCGGCACGATAGTCGTGCTGGATTTTCAAGAAGTAAATTACGTTACCAATAGAGCCATGACTTACATTGCATCAAGAGTTCCTAATATTGAGTTTATCCATTCTTTGTAAGCCCAAACTGTTACGTAAAACAATTTTTACAGGTGACACCGTGAGAGGCATCAACGAGAGTGGAGCACAAATTTATATGGACTACTAATAATGTTTTAGGAAAATGATAAACAATCAAAAATATGTTTTGTGGACTTTATAACACACCGGGGAAAACACTTATGCAAAAAGTTTGAACGTCAAATATGGGCAAAATGCAGCGTTAAATTCCAACCCTCGTGGAAGGAAGTTGCCCAAACATAAGTAAAAAAAACATAGCTCTATCTTTATTGATATATATATTTTTATAATATAAAATCCCACACTTCAGGGATTCTATTTATACTGCTCCACCCTCGGGCATATTCTATTTTAGGGTATCCTTATTCTCTGCTCGTATATTTTCTTGAAACAAAATGAAATAACTATTTTTGAATCTTGCCACAAAAACAAAAAAAAATCATCATTATCATATATTAAAAAAATGAATTTAATTAGGGAAGGGAACATATTGGCTATAATAATATTCATATGTCTTTCGAAATGGAAAGAGCTCTCGAATCCCTTGCGGTGGCTAGGGTTTCACCCAAAACCCTAGTTGCCCAATCTTTGCTCTATTTGCATGGATTTTATGGAGATAGTTCAATGGTGAATCGTCATGATTTGGAAAATACATAATTTTCTTTTGCAGGTATGGCTTGCAATAAATCTATCTCTTCTTCAGTTTCATACAATTCTATGCTCAAATTTGGTTGTGGTCCTCGAGTGGTGCAAGATAATTTTTCCCTTTACATTCTTCTATATGAGGAAGCTTTAGACTTTGAAAAGTATTTTTCGACGAATGGTTTGGTTTGCATGTTTTATAGGTTATGTGCGTGATCTCGAAGACATGGAAGCCCCTTTCAAAGGACGAGGTGGATATTTACCCTATGGCATGAAGTTTCTTTAGTTTGGTTTCCTGAATGATTGGCAAGAAGAAGGCTACATGCAAAGCTGGGCGATGGTTTTGGGGGAGCACTAGCCTCTCCATGCAGCGCTAGTGTTCCACTTTATATACGGTTACGAAATAAATTTCTGCCACCCGAGTTTGCATAAGACTAACGAACCTTCCCTTGGAATTTTGGAGTCACACATAGCTTTCCTCCATTGGGAACGTGGTCGGAAAATTCTTTCGTAGTTGTCTTGTAGCTCTCCTATTAATAACAAAAGGAAAAAGAAAATTCAACGCTACTTATGCTCGCATTTGTGTGGGGATGGAATTCAACAAGGGCTTTCCCGAAGAGGATTATTTGATGGCTCCAAACTATGTTTGGGTCCAAACGCTTGATTATGACAACATCTTATATCGATGTAGAGAATGCTATGAAACAGGGCATGTAATTAAAAATTGCGCCAATCCTCTTCGGAATAAATAAGATCAAACAAAACCCTAAAGGGACAAATGGTGGGATGGTGCACAACGTGACCACTATGTGATATTTAAAGAAGAAGAGCTTCAGAGAAAGAAAGAACGAGAAGACATGAAAGAAGCAGATTGAGTGCAAGAAACCAAAGCAGCTGAAAAACAAATTAGCTTGCCAATTTGGATCCTCCACTTGCTAATGAGGATTCCGTGAGTGCAGCTTTCATGGAAAAACAACAAACCCTCCTAGAAAATGGATTACCTTCGGAAACCATAATGAGTCTTGTTGAAAATGAAAATTATGGGGCACATAAAGTGGATGAGAAAGAGTTGATGAAAAATACCATGTGCATGAAGAAGGACGAGCTGAAATTTGCATAAAATGTGAGTTGGATTCAAGTTGGGAAGAAAGGAAAAAGTTTTTCTCCAAGAAATACAAGAAGTCATTCTATATCAAAATAGAAATACACGAAGTCATTCTATATCAAAATAGAAATACACGAAGTCATTCTATATCGAAATAGAAATATAAGGGAAAATGGAATGCAAATATGTTGGTATTTTGGAAAATATTTAGTTGAAAGGGATTGGAGTATTTGTTTGTTGGGGAACTAGTTTGAGGGCTTGGTGTGCGGTGAATCTCAAAAGCTCAAGGAAGAGTGGAATATGTAAAGGTTTTGGCCTTGCAATATGGATTTTTTTAATACGAATCTCGATCCTTTTAGTTTAAAATAATAAATAAATTCAATTATAAATTACAAATTTTGTATTTAAATATCTCATAGAAAATTTACGAGCAATGATAAGATTAGATTTTAATAAGCAACTTCCAATTTTAAAATTAAGGGTCACGAGATGGGTGATCTCATCAAAAATATTGGGGGGATATCTAAATGGAGGCACCTTACTAAGCGTGGCCACTTGCCCCTCACGTACATCACATGTGTTGTAAGGACAACACTAAAATCAAGACCAATAGAAAAGTGACCACAAAAGGGATCCTTAAATGCACTAACTCCAAACCTGAAGACGGGGAGCCCAAAACTACAACAACGAACACCAACTCTAGAAGAAGCCACAATGTCCAATGACAAGTCTTATTGGCAGAGTCAAGGTTGCCCATTAATTGGTCATCTGTATCCCCAAACTACTCATCCATATACTAGTCCAAAGCACAAACAAAACCAAACCTTTGGCACAAGCTAAAAAAGACAAAAAGAAATTCCTAGTGGCTACATGCAATTTTTTGTGCACAAACCCGTCGATGTTAAAAGACCCCGAAAATTGAACCACTGATTGATCTTTCACGTAGTGTGATTTTGGACGGAGCGAGAGCACAACTCGGGTTTCAGATAGTTACAGAGGTTGATATTCATGGAGGGATGTAGAGGAGGGAGCTCCACTCCCTCCTACAAGGATGTCGTAGCCAACAGAGGCAGAAACCTCTAGAAAATGATAGCGGTACCAAAAAGGAAAGGAAAAGGAACATGGAAGAGGAGAAAGAAGGAACCAAAACCAAGAAAAATAACGATACAAAAGACAAGGAGGAAGAAGACAAAATGCAGGGTTCTAAAGACAAAAAACAAAAGGGACCATGCAAGCCCAAAGTTGAGATCACACCCAGATTAGTCTTAAATGATCTTGCTCTACAGGTGCACAAAGATCACATGAGGACTTTTGTTACCATCTGTAAATTCATGGGTTTATGGCCCATTGAAAAAGCTCTACACACGTGGGTCAAAAATCACTAGAAACCTAAAGGAAGCATTGACCTACATCTTGGGTCAAAGGGATTCTTCACGATAGTGTTCACAAATATTGCAGATAAAGAAAACATGTTTTAAAGAGGGCCCTACTTCTATGCAGGAGCTGGGCTCTATATGTGGCCATGGATGATGAATTTTGTCCCGAAGCGAGAGACTTTTACATCAGTACGAGTCTGGGTAAGGCTCTATTCTTTACCTCTTGATTACTGGCAAACAGAGTCGCTAACTGCTATAGGCAATAAATTAGGTCATTTTGTCAAAGCTTCTGAAGCCACAAGAAGGGGAAAATATACTTCCTTTGCAAGGATATGTGTGGAAATGGATCTATTTGGAGCCCTTCCGGATGAGATAATCTTGGAATTTTTTTACGAAGAATGGGCGCAAATAGTAGACTATGAGCATATTTCATTCAGATGTCGTAGATGCCATGAACATGGGCACCTATTCAGAGACTACCCCCTTGATAAAGCAGAAAACAAAGGCAAATCGAATACAATGAAGGACAATGATAGCTTTCACAAAGTGGTAAATAAAGGAAAAGGAGGCAAAAGAGGGCCAAAGTAACATCTAAATGAAGTGCAAAAGGTCAGTCGGAACAAGTTCCAAGTTATTGAGGAGGATGGAGTATGAAAGAAGATCAAGCAATGGAAGGGAGTCTTGGGGAAAAGGAGAAAGAAGATAATTAGAAACAATTACAGGATATTGATAATCAGAAAGAGACTATGATGAGCGAAGTAGAACTGGAGATGGATCAGGAAATGAGCCAAAGTGAAATGGAATTGGAAGACCAGGAGCTTCAAGAGATTCTTGACAAGGAACACCTAGATCTAGAAGGGTTCTTGTTTCAGGGAACCACGGGAGGGGTAGATTCATCACTTCAAGAAGAACTCAATAGAATACAACAGTGGTTTTTATGGGAAACTCAGGCTAAGGGGTATGAAAAAGGAAACAATAGTAACAAACATGATAATAAAGGTGTGAAAACGATAAAAACAACCCCTGGGTTAGCAACTAGAAATCCGGGAAAAAAAAGGAGGTGGGAAAAGCAAAATGAGCTCTTGATGGAGTGTGGAAAGCTAATGATAGACTCGAGTAAGATGAAAGATATAGCGAGCTACTCCTTTACAAATCTTTAATTATGAAGTTCACATCTTGGAATTTTAGGGGTTTAGGTAGTAAAAGAATACAGAGAATGCTTGGTAATAGAATGAAACACGCGGCGCCGGACATAATATTCATCCAAGAAACAAAATGTTCCATTCAAAAACTAAGACAAATTCATAGCAAAAGGCTTAATAGATTTGAGTTTCTAGAAGTCAAAGTAGAGAATACAGCAGGGGGCATACTCACTCTTTGGAACCCCCAAAAAATTGGCATAATAGATGCAGAGGCATCTAGGAATTATTTATCAGTGGTTATTCAGCATGTTGGAGATAAGGATACCTATGTGGTCACGAATGTTTATGGCCCCCAAAGAACACATGATAAACTCAAGTTTCTATATTCCCTTGCGGATCTCAGGGAGAGACATGCTGGAATTCCTTGGATCATGGGAGGGGACTTATGGAAAATTCCCTTTACATTCTTCAAAATTAAATACCTGCAAGGAAGGTTAAAGGACACGCATCCTTGTGGTGGGACAATGTCCAAGCATAAAGAAGAAGCATGAACAAGTTGCCAATAAAGAATGGCCAAGCATGGTGGCCAAGCTGAAAGGCAGATTTTTGCCCAAGGATTACGAGATTGCACTGCATCGGCAAGTGCAGATTTTTAGCCAAAAAGGGATGACAGCGAGAGAGTATACGGAAGAATTCTACCCTGTAAATTTAAGAGTTGGTTACACAAAGGACACCCCGGAGAAAACAACAAGGTATGTAAATGGTTTGAGACTGGAAATATTGGATGAAATCAGCATTTTTTCCGCGAAAAATATAGAAGAAGCCTACGAGAGTGCTATGAAGGCAGAGGAGACGATCACGAGAAAACAAAATGCTAGGAGAGGACGGGGAAGCGGTAGAGGACGAGGACAGTCCTATGGGAGAGGATGAATTTCCAGTAATAGTGACGAGGGCAGCAGCTCCAAGGCTTTAGGAACAACAGAAAAGGGAGACAACTCTAGAGGTGGCGGCCATATCGGCGAGGAAGAGGGAATGGCCGAGGTAGGGGAGCTAACTATGAGTGCTACAGGTGCCACAAATGGGGTCACAGATCTTTTGAACGCCCTGATGCAGAACAAGCTGTTCGGAGAGGAACGCTTGTCGCACAGCCTGAGGAAGCAAAGGCACCACCCCAAGAAGCAGAAAATGTACCAAAAACAGGGGAAGCTTCAGTTTCGAACAAAGTGTTGTTGAAACCATCCAACGAAACAGCTGAACAAACTCAAAGGAAAGCATTACTCCGGACCGTTTGCAAGTCGCACGGGAAATGTTGCAAGTTGATCATCGACAATGGAATTACAGATAATTTGGTAGCCACCGAGATGGTAGAGACGTTGGGTTTGAAGTGGCTGAAGCACCGCACCCCCTACAAGGTGTCGTGGCTGCAAACAGGGCATCAACTGTTGGTTGACGAACATTGTGAAGTTGAGTTCCACATTGGTAGGTACAAAGACAAAGTTATTTGTGATAATATGCAATGGACGTGTGCCAAATACTGCTAGGAATGCCATGGTAGTATGACCGGAAGGTAGTGCATGATGGGAAGACAAACTGCTACAAGTTTGTCAAAGATGGGATCAAGCACATGCTTGTGCCCATCAAGGAGGAGGAGACAACGAAAACAAGTGGGATAAAAACATTACTAATGGGTGGAAAACAGTTGTTGAAGCGGATTGAATAAACTGAAGCGAACTATGTTGTTGTGAGGAGAGCAAAGATAGTGTTGTTGCACACGGAAATGTCAGATTTGCCTGCAGAAATTCAGAAAACGTTGGAGGAGTTCAGTGATATTGTAGTCGATGATTTGCTAGACAAGTTGCCTCCCAAGAGAAGCATCAGTCATCATATCGACTTTATACATGGAGCAAGTCTACCAATAAGGCAGCACATCGGATGAGCCCCAAAAATAATGAGGATATCGGAAAACAGGTGCACGAGTTGCTAGGTAAAGGGCTGATGAGGGAGAGTTTGAGCCCTTGTGTGGTACCAACAGTTCTTTCTCCCAGAAAAAGAGGAGAATGGCGAATGTGCACAGATTCGAGTGCCATCAATAATATCACCATCAGGTACAGATTTCCACTGCCACGGATGGACGATATGATGGACTATGTGAGTGGGGCAGCATACTTCTCGAAGATTGATTTAAAGAGTGGCTATCATCAGATTCAGATAAGGGAAGGAGATGAGTGGAAGACAACCTTCCAGACCAATGAAGGGTTGTACGAGTGGTTATTCACACCGTTCGGTTTGGGTAGCGCCCCGAGTACTTTTATGCGACTGATGAAGGAAATGCTGAAAGAGTTCATCAGAAAGTTTGTAATAGTCTATCTTCATGACATATTAATTTTCAGCTAGACTAAGGAGAAACACTTTCGACATGTTCGGAGTGTGCTGGAGAAATTGCAGCGGAATAAGTTGGTGATAAGTCTGAAAAAAATGTACTTTCCTACAAAGAGAAGTGGTTTATATGGGCTTTGTAATTGCAGAAAACGAGTTGAAGATGGATCCAAAGAAGATTGCAGCGATCATTAACTGGCCATCCCCGAAAATCCTGTTTGAGGTACGTAGTTTTCATGGGCTGACAAGTTTTTATCGTGAATTTATAAGGAATATCAGTGAAATCTGCGAGCCTATGTTGGACACTTAAAAAAAAGCAAGTTAGCCTTTTCGTTGGACCAAGGCAACACAGAAAAGCTTTCAGCTCCTGAAGAAGAAAATTACAGAAAGACCAATTTTAAGATTGCCAGATTTTAATAAGCTTTTCCAGGTTCATTGGGATGCAAGAGGTATAGCCACTGGAGCTGTACTCAGCCAAGAAGACAAACCTGTTGCGTTTTTCAGCGCGAAGTTGAACAAGAGAAGGCAGAAGTATTCATCATACGACAAGGAATTCTGTGTTGTCGTCCAAGCACTGACGCATTAGAGACACTATCTATTGGGGAGTGAGTTTGTTTTATTTTCTGATAATTTTGCGCTGCAATATGTGATGCAATAGCGTAAACTGAACCACAAGCATGCCAAGTGGGTCGAATATTTGCAGAGTTTCACCTTTGTGTTGAAACACATCAGCGGGAAGGCCAACAAGATGGCAGATGCGTTGAGCAGAAGAGCCTTGCTCTTACAAGAAAGTACGATACAAGCGCTCGGCTTTGAGCATTTGAAAGACTTGTATCAAACCGACGCGGATTTCAAAGAGTCTTATGAAGCCTCATAGAATCCCTTGCTAAGGAACAATAGTCCATGGTTGGACTACAATTTACAGGAAAATCTATTGTTTAAAGGGGGGCAGTTATGTATCCCTGATTGTTCGATGAGACAAAATATTATATGTGAGAAGCACAGTGGAGGTCTAGCGAGACATTTCGGCATAGAAAAAACTTTAGATCAGCTCGGACACTTTTATTACTGGCCAAGAATGCGAAGGGATATGCAACGATATGTGAGTACGTGTAAAGTCTCCCAATTGGCGAAAGGACACAGTCAAAACACAAGACTTTACACACCACTGCCTATTCCAAGTAGACCATGGGACTCAGTGAGAATTGACTTTGTCTTGGGACTGCCAAGAATGCAACGAGGTTACAACTCGGTAATGGTGGTGGTAGACAAGTTTTCGAAATTGGTGCATTCCATCCCTTGCAGAAAAACCAGTGATGCCACTCACGTAGCTCACCTGTTTTTCACTGATATAGGCATGTCACTTATTTTCAACGTGGCACACGTGTTCCCGTGGCCAACCCTGAAGATGATAATGTGGTACGGCCAGAAGGAGACACCCATGTTGAAGGCGGTTCTTGGTTGAGGCAAATGCCTTCGGCTCAACCCCATGAGATTGAGAAGATTCTCGACACACAGGTGGCCAAGCGAACTTGCAGGAAGGAGTACCTGCGGTACCTTGTCAAGTGGAAGAACCGTCCTATCAAGCGCAGTTCATGGCTCTACGTGGCACAGATACAGGGAGCAAGTTATTCTGTGGAGGATCTCATGGAACGGAGCCATGACATTTTATTACCCCGGGACCCTGACACAGGAGCATCTAGCTAAAGTGGATCATCATGATAGAGGGTCATTTGGTCTCTCAGAGGACTCATGAGGAAATTTCAAGTGAACACTTTAATTTCATTTCTTTTATTATTTTAATTTCTTAGAGAAGTGGTATTTAAGAAGATAAAAGTTGAATTAAATGAACTTTTGCAGTTAATTTTATTTATTTATTTATTATGTTATGATTTACAAATCATAGCGTAGAAAAAATAAACAGTTTTAGAACTGAAAACAAACTATCAAATGTAACTAATAGCAGTTAAGAGAAACTGTTTTCCAAAATCATTCAAAAGGAGACATAATGCATTGTAACAGGTTCGACTTTTGGAAAGAGAAAAATAATAGAAATCTCCGAGCACACAGAAGTTATATTTGACGTCCCACAACTGTCCATCTATAGTATTTTATGTTGAGTTATACTACAGAACATACGTGTTTTTTCTATTTGCATTAACTTAACACGACGACAAACAACAAGAATTTGTAAGTGTAAGAACTCGAGAAACTACATAGATGTGGACGGTTAGTCCCAGGCCATCTAAAGCAAATGAGCGAAAGAAATCTTTGGATAACGCACAAGTTCCATACAGCAAGGATAGAAACTAACAACACACGTATTTCTTGAGAACGGAAGCCTTTCATTTATTCACAAAAAGTAATCATATAATCTCTCTCAAATATACACACAGAGCAAGAATTTGTAAGTGTAAAAACTAGAGAAACTATAGAGATGTGGACGGTTAGTCCGAGACCAACTAAAGCAAACGAGCGAAAGAAATCTTTGGATAACGCAGAAGTTCCATACAGCAAGGATAGAAACCAACAACACAGTTATTTCCTCAGAACGGAACCCTTTCATTTATTCACAAAAACTAATCATATAATCTCTCTCAAATATACATTACAGTCCATACTGAAATTAATGTCGTTCAAGTCCAATAAGTGCATAATAGAGTACGGGTTGAAAAGCCCTAACCTATAAACCATATGGCCACAACCCAAAAACTATAATAATGCAAACCTGGGGACTACAATTACATTATGGTGGACACACAAGAGATTATGCGCCTAAAACTAGCCATGCCATGTTTTAAGCCAGCGACGACAGGAGCAAGCAAATAAACCAAGTTAATAAGGAGTGACCCTACTCGGGTTTTTCCAGCACACGATAGAGTAGAAGCCAGGGTCTCCAGAACGAACCCACCTGCTATAATCCACCAAAATAGAGTGTAACCATTGTGTGGAAGGAATGAAAGAATCAATGAAACAAAATACTAGAAGCTTAGGGTTCAGGACTTACGAGTGAAGAGAGAGAACACCGAGGTTGCAGTCACCCAAGGGTCCCTCTGCTCACAATGGAGCAACCGAGTCAGTCAAGAGTGTAACAA
>APFE030152192.1:0-15269 GCA_000404065.3 Pinus taeda
TTTATTAATTTACCATACCTCTTTCACAAATATGGTATTTGGCCCATAGGATTCACTTAAATAAAACCTCTTTCTTGAACCTTCATAAATAGAATGAGGATTATGGACTAAATATAAAAAGAGGTTTTATTTATTTACCATGCATCTAGTTTATTTATATTTTTATTTGTTTACAACCTTGCATGTATATAAGGTGACTTATGGAGTAAATATAGAAAATGCTTTATTTATTTACCATACCTCTCATTTATTTATATTTTTATTAATTTACCATACCTCTTTTATAAATATGGTATTTGGGCCTTTGGCCCATAGGATTCACTTAAATAAACCTAATTCTTGAAAATGGCGAATAGATTCACTTAAATAAAACCTATTCTTGAAAATGGGTGAACAGAAGGTTGTAACTCCTAATTTCAAGGGCTAAATTTACCTTTTTGACCCTCTCCCTTAAAATAAGGTGGGCTATTTGAGGTGATTTGTAAAATGTACTGCGATACAAAATATTCGCCCACTAAAAATTTAAAACCCCTTAATTTCGCCAAAGGGCGAACATTCGCCCCTAAAATCACCCCTATTTTTGTGAATCCAATGGAGTGAGTACGACTGCAAGTTGCCCTGGCCGGAGTCTGGGCTTTGGAGCTTGTGGAGATTATAAATTTATAACGTTACACTGTTCACACCATATTAAATATATATAAAAAAAAAATTAATAATTTTTTTTTTTTTAACTTTTAAATTTTTAACATGCCCGTCAATATGACGTTTTTGAAAATGAATGGCAAGTTGAGCATGACGTAGAGGTTTTAGATTAAAACGTATTTTACGAGTAAAAATGCAAAATACGGGCATACGGGCGTCAAATTTAACCCCTGCCCCTATCCAACACAACGACATTCATTTTCTAAGCGCACCAAGAACGTGCCACTTGATAACAACACCATGGTCCAAGTTCCCTCTTGGGAAGCCGAAGACACATAATTCAACGCCAAACCTTTCCTTGTTTTTTCTTCTACGAGGACACCGATTTTCAGAGGAACTGAGTACGAGGAGAATATTAAATACGCTTTATTGCAAGAGTCTTGGAATTTATAATTTTTTATAAAACTAAATTTAAGAATCCAGGGACAATGTCCATCTGCTCTCTCCGCTTCCTAACACAAACCACATTCATTTTCTATGCACACCAAGAATGTGCCAGCTGATAACAACACCACGGTCCACGTTCCCTCTTGGGAACCTGAAGACAAGTATAATTCAACGCCAAACCTTTTCTTGTTTTTTCCTCTGCCAGGACACCGATTTTCAGAGGAACTAAGTACGAGGAGAATATTAAATACGTTTTATTGCCAGAGTTTTAGAATTTATAATTTTTTAGGGGTTGTTTTTAGTGCAATTTTTTGGATTTTCTGTTGTAGAATCTAGTAGAAAATTTTGAGTTAAAATCTTGATTTGTATTATTTAAAAAAATTTTTTACTGTATATATGGATTCAGCACTGTGAAAAAGCCCTAGGGCACTTTCATTGTGTAAAGTTACCCAACAAACTTGTGATTTCCATAAATTCTAGTCGGATTTTAGAGAAATTAGACTAGAAAAACCTTTAGGAAAAGCTTCCAAAAAGTCGCACTAAAGACAAGTCCATCTTTTTATAAAATAAAATATTGTGGGATAACATGACATATAGCACTATATAATATATGATTAATATATTATATTATTGATTTTAATTAGTGTAGATCTATCTTAATTTTGGATCTACTAAGGGTTTAGAGGGATCAAATATTTTTTCACTCTAAAAGAGGTTTGCACATAAAGAGATTTGATCCTTCTAGGAATTTGGTAGATCCGGAGTTAAGATTGATCTAGACTCATTTAATTTGTCTTTTTAAATAAGGTACATTCCACATGAATATCATGAGTTAATACCATAGGCTCTCAATACCATAACTCATTTTTAATTTTTATCATTATTTTATTTTTATGTAATTTGACTTAATCAAAATGTTAAACATTACATTTCAACATCTCTACCATTGCCCCAATAGTTTTTTTGTTGTGTATTACATCATTAATTTTAATAATATTTTTGTAAATAATAATAATAATAATAATAAAATAGAAAATATTTTTTTTAAATAATAATAATATTTACAAAGATATTATTAAAATTAATGATGTAATACCTAATAAATAAATTATTGCATCCTCTTCAACTAGAATGGTAGAGATATTGTAATGTAATGTTTCACATTTTACTAAGTCAAATTACATGAAAATAAAATAAAATTATTGTTGAATTTAATGATTATAAATATGCATTTTTTTACAACCTTATAAATTCTAATTCATAAAAAGTTAGAGTGTGTATATATTCATAAATTTTAATACTCAAATCACTACTTAAAAATTAATCTTTTATTGCACAACAAAAAAAGTCTTATACATCAATTTGGTGTCTAACTTGATTGTAAT
The DNA here is from genome assembly GCA_000404065.3 of Pinus taeda. Taxonomy (NCBI): domain Eukaryota; kingdom Viridiplantae; phylum Streptophyta; class Pinopsida; order Pinales; family Pinaceae; genus Pinus; species Pinus taeda. The sequence goes on from APFE030152192.1 coordinate 2,475, forward strand.
TTTAAAATTAAATTATTTTTATTTTTATTACACCATTAATAATTCTAGTATTATATCATTATTTTCAAGTTTTTTAAAATTTATTAAAACTATAAAATGATTAACTAAAATTAATATGTATCAAATTTATATATTGGTAACAAGTATAACTAAAATATAAAGCTAATATCTAATTGGTTATTATACATATATATTTGGTCAATATTATATATTACACTTTCGTAGATACTATATATATACATTAGTAACCAGCATAACTAAAATATAAGCCAATATCTAATTGGTTATTATACATATATATATATTTGGTCAATATTATCTATTGCACTTTCATATATATTATGTATGTTCAATATCAACCATTATACTTGCATAAATGTAAGCTTCTTTATTTGTAGGTCTCATTGATAGGGGGCTAATACTCTCCTTGGGCATAATTGGACCCTTCACACTTATTTCCATTGTATATGCTCCAAAAGAAAAAGTCTATTGAGACCTAATATTACTTTATGCTAGTTGGACATTCAAGTCTCGAGCTTCATTAAAAATCATGATATCATCTAGGGTGTTGTCCATTTATTCATTGTCCTCTATAATGGTTAGGATAGAGACATTTACAAGATGTTCATCGATTATTTTGCCAACATTTCTTCCAAGACGAAGAATAACCTTAATCAGACCCCATGAGGTATGATGGTGTAAAAGGTAGCCCAAAGATCCCACAACCATCACATAAAGTGTTAGAGCTAATGGGCAGCCTTATGTTGTCGACTAACAGATCAAAATACCTTATACATGGATTGGTTATCAAACAATAATGTTGTTACATTCACAAATAGATCTAAATCGCACACGTAAAAATGTTAAACGTGTGAATCTAGAACATAAACAAAATGAATGAACACTTTTCTTGGCTACAAAACATTCCAAATTCCATCTTGTTTAACAATGCTTCAAACCCTAAATAACAAGTTAATTCCATACCTTTCAAAACTACAATAAAAATGTCTAGAATGAAATGCCCTCAAATAAAAACACAAATCAAATCATCTAAGGGAGAATTTACCAAATCCATAGGGGAATTTAGCAGTGTGAGCTTGGAAATTTGTATCACAAGGAGTGATGTGAGGGAAGCATGATGTTTCTTCAAACTATTCCTTGGCCACTTTATGGTGGCCTCACCTAACTATCACAATATGCTAGCAAAAATATCGAAGGAAAGTCTTAATCTAGCTTTTTATATCATTCCACGACTCTATCCACCCATCTTCTTATTAAGACCAAGGAAACAAGTTTCAAATCCATAATATGGCTTGAATACAACCCAAGTATTGAAGACAAAATATATCATTCAATAATGACCTTTGTATAACACTAATGTCCATGTGCTCTCTTCCTAATGGGACAACGCATCTTTCAAGACCAAAACTTTGAGGCCACCAATTTTCTAGGGAGATATGCTTTCTTCCCAAAAAGACAAAACATATCATTCAATATCAACTTTTTTACAACATTAATGTCCATGTGCTCTCTTCCCAATAGTACAAAACATATTTCAATACCAATCCTTTAAGGCCACCAATTTTCTAGGGATGGAATATAATGAGATTATTTAATATTTTGTATTATTTGCATAATGACAATATTAAATGGCGTGGTATAACAAGGCCACAATTTCGTTTGGATGATGAATTTCTCACTAAAATATGATGAGAAATTCTTTAAAAAATCGAACTGTGGTAGTGTTTAAATCATTTTTTTAATGAAAGAAATATATTCAACACCATCAAAAACCTCTAAGAGACCCAAAATCTCAAAATTTGATAGCTTAACCCAAATTTTCAAAAAAATTCGTCATATTTTTTAAAAATCATGCCAAAATTTCTATTGTTTTTCCAGCTAAAACGTAACCTAATATCATGTATTGCACTATCTTCATAATGAAAATATCAAATGCATTTGTATCGTAAGAGTGTCTGAACTAATACTTTTTTAATAAAAAGAAAATGTTTGTATGATTACGAGGGAAGATTCACAATATTGAAGTATCTTTAATGCATTAATGGTCAACATCGCTCTATGTGTTGGTAAACATCCCATATATGTACATCTAGGTAAGAAACTTGTGACTAATTAACATTACTTGAGATGTTGGGTATTATCTCATATTTGTACCTTGGTTGGATAAAAGTGCACATACAACCATGCAATTTGTTAGAATTGTAGAGAACACATGAATACAACCATGAAATTTGTTAGATTTGTAGAGAACACATGAATGACTAAAATTACCCTACATATTAGGTATACTTCATCATTCTCTATATTTTTATTAGTTTTTGGTGTGTGATGAAGTTACTTCATTTTCCGTAGAGTTTTCATTAGTACTTTTATTATTGATGTTTGGTGAAGGTTTTCTACATTTGTTTAAAGTTTGTAATGGCGCTTTTTCATTTGTAGTAGATTTTTTCTTCAAAATTTTGTTATTAATGTTTAATAAGTCTTTTCCACACATTCACTTCGAGAAATTATCTTTAATTCTATCTTGATTATGTGAGCCATTTTCTCTTGAAAATGTGTAGTATTATGTTGTTTATGCCTAATCTTAATATCCATTGTGACGATTGTCTTAATTTATAATGTATAAGGTTTTAGTTTGATGTCAGAATTGATATGAAAAACAATGATTTTGTAAGAAATCTAGGATGAGGTCACAATTTTATAAGTTATGGAATTGGTTTTGGGTGATTTTTTATTTAAGTATTTTATGTTGTATGATTTGAAGACAAATGTGATTGATTTCAAATTTTTCACAATATTGCACAATTTATCATAGTGTCAATTTTTTTCTCCACAAAGTTGGAGAATGTCCTCATGCTTCTTCATATTCTATTTTGATAACTTGCATATAATTTCAAGGATCAAGTTTCATTTGTTGTTGTGTGGTCCCATGAATAAACAAGCGTCGAAAGAAAAATGTTTTCCTCCTCCTTTTTGTAATTATGTGTGTTGAGCTAATTTATTAACACCAATTAACACAAGTATTTAATTATCAATTCGGGTTTGTAAAACTCGGAGGCAAGTCCACAGTGTATGGATATCAGATGTAGCTAATCTTAGAAGATAAAATTTGAAGAGTTAAGGAAGTACCTATTACAAATATAAACCTATTTTAACAATTTCTAATTCATTTATGTAATATGTGAGGAATGAGGCTCCTAACTTAGGAGAACCAGGTTGTCCTTCCCTACAATACTACTTTCATGAAGATAAATCCATCACTAATTAAAAATGGTTTATGATGCAGAAGATGTAAAAGAAGAGGCTCCTAACTAAAGAGGACCAAATTATCCTTTTTCACAATTCTACTATATCATAATCACCATTGCTTCAAACTAGAAATGCAGAAATAACTTCAAATAAGAAAAAGAGAATGAAATTCAGTTTTAGTTCAAGATCAAATAAAAGGGGAATTTAACTTAAATTCCTATGTGTCCCTTCATATGTAGATTAGAATTAAACCAATAGACATTCAACAATTATCATGCATCTAAATACATTTGAAACAAGAACTAATTTATGAAAACTATGAAAATTTAAATAAGAAGTGCACTTAGCTTGGTGTGGGGGCCCTCCACCCTTGCCTTGCACACTTGAAGAAATCTCAGCTACAACAACTTCAGTAAATCAACCAAGCATGAACAACAAATTGAAATGAAGCAGGTTCTTCAATTATCTTTCAGTCTTCAAAGAGTCTCAAAATCAAATTACATAAATTCTACATTAATTCTACATGCCATAAGCCTTCAAAGTTTTGGCTTAAATAGAAGATCATGAAACAAACTGATCTAAAGTATCTCTAACAACTATATCTATCCATATCCACCTATCCAAGTCGAATCCATCCAATCTATTACTAAAAATATGGAAAATCCCATGAAATCATAAAACTGCCCTATTTCCTAGGGATTTTCTGAATGACTAGTCATGTTTGACCAGCCTTAACCGGGCCTGATTTAGCTTGTTTTGACCCAACCAATTGGAATTAGTTCAGTCATAGTTCCCAAGCTTTCTGTAATGTCCCTTAATAATAAATAATAAATAAATAATGATAATATAATATTAAATACAAGAAAATAAATAGTAAACAATAAATAAAAAATAGTAATAGTAAATGCATAATAAATAATAATAAAATAATAAATAACAATACTAAAGCTCTAAATACATATAAATAAAAATAAACAGAAAAATAGTAAAAATTAGTAAAGCTATCAAAATGTAAAAACAAAAGAAATAAAACAAGAAAGCAGTAAAGTCGCATGTTGACACATGGAGTGTATGCATGTGGTTCCCCTTCCAATGTTTGCTCTATTTAATAGATGGTGAGGAAGATGAGAGACATTCCATCATCCATTCTCTTGGGAAAATAGTGTTGTGAGACAAAGAATTCCCTGGAAGTAGTACGTTGATTGAGGGCTCGGGGGTAGTTAGTTGTAGCAAGATTTGTGCAATTGAGCCTATGGTTGGATGGAGAGTCGTCCCCAAGACTTTGTTGTAGATAGCAAAATTCAACTAGCATTCAAACCCGAAATCACAAATGAGAAACGTCATCGCCACAAGTAAGTTGTTTCTACTCATATTTTTGAAGTTTGATGTTAATTAGTTGATAAATTGCGTGTTGATTATAAATCGCATGATTAATCTAATTAATTACATGTTTTTATTTCAGGGTTGTTACATATGGTATTAGAGTCAAGTTCAAACCTTGCGGCCTATGGACGCATCCATATCTGTAGCATTTTCGTTGACGATGTAATTATGAAAAGTTTATAAGAAAGATAACCCCAAAATTTATATGGAAATCCAAGCATATAAAATTCATAATAAATTCTCGCCATTAAGGAAATTAAGGAAATTTAGGATTTTGTGAAGGAGAATCCAAGTATAAATCTCAATTATTAAAGGATCAATAACTTGTTATATTTTTAAAATATTTAAACCAAAAAAGGATTTTATGAGTACACTCCTTAGTAAAAAAAGGTTGAAATTGAGTAAATTAAGAACTAAGGTAGTTCGCTCTTTTGATACCATGTTACTAGTCAAGTTGAGCTCCTTATAATACATGCCTTAGGTTGTAATACATGTATTATGTTCAAGCTAAGTTAATATGAAAATATGTTAGAATTATTTACATACTGTAGTGGTATGTAATAAAGAATTACGAGTTGAACTTTCTTTTTTTAGGGGAGAGAGCGATGGAGGCATCTCATGGACTTAGGGTTTCAGAAGGTAGTTTCTGCACCGCCGCGGTCCCAAAAGATCTGATCTGTCTTGGATCGGCCAGATGCCTGGCCGCTGGATACTCTGAGCTCGTTGTCTCCTTTTGGTCCTGGACCGGAACTGCTGATGAAAAGGTTTTTCATGTTTCGAACCTTAACAAACCACGACCGGTGCGCTTTTCCTCCTTCAGGGTGCAGGTAGATTACCTCAGGGTGGCACCAGAAATCTTTTGTCTGGAGATTTTTACTCCAAAACAAGCGGTCTTTATCCTGCCTCGCCTTGTTACGTCCTCATACGAGAGCGCTCTGCACAGGCATGGGAAATCTATCTGCGACTATGGAGAAAAGAGGAGTATGCCAGCCCCCATGCCCCATCTTGGCTCGTCGTGTTTTAAATCTGTCGATCTAGGGCGGATTTTAAATGGCAGAGCCTTAGATCAAGCATGGGATGGGAGTAGGGACTTGGTTCCGCGATGTCTTGAGGTTCCTATGATCTCTGCAGCGCAGATCTTCAATAGAGGGCTTGAAGTCCATGTCATGCAAATGAGTGATAGCCCCAATAGGAGTCCCGATCTGGGAAATGGCATTCCAGATCGGACCAAACACTGTAGAACCGGGGTGGATCTATCAGATCTGGCCAGATCTAGACAGAAGCAAAATGGATTTTCGCTAGATCCACAAAACAATTCCGAAAAATGGTATTTGATCAAGACAGACACAGCGGATCTGAAGCAAATCTTCATCAGATGAACAGAAGGTAAACACTTTTGTATGCAGACTTGGGAACGGATGAGTATTCTGGAATTAAAAAAAGAGATCCAGGAAAAATTCGGAATTCCAACTGCTTTACAAATCCTTTTATTTTCAGGGTTTTGTATGCAGGATCAACACACACTCCAACATTACAGGGTTGCAAAGGACTCAACTATCATACTCAATTACCGATTGCGAGGTGGATCTAAGGGATCTACCTCAAAAACTACAAGCACATACCGCGATGCAGCCAAAGGGAAAGAGCCTCCAAAGGGGAAAGAACCTACAGTTGTAAATGCACCTCCAGGGCAGTATATCGTGGATCAAGCGCCAGAGAGTCCCTCTATCTCTCTGGATTTACCAGAGGTAAAGTACATATTCTCAGATCTACAGAAAAATGCTGTTATCTGTAGATTTAACCGTTTCTGGCCTAGAACCGATGCATTGTACCAATGGATTCACACGGTCTGGACAAAAAACTGCCAAATTCATCTATGCTTTAAGGGTTTCTTCATAGTAACTTTCCTCGTAGAAGAAGAAAAGGAAAAAATTCTCAACGAAGGGCCATGGTTTTGGGGCAGTGCGGGACTGTTTGTTACCCCATGGTTCCTGGAGTTTGATGCCAATACTATGGTGGTATCAAGGATGCCAATATGGGTAAGACTGCATAATCTTCCGAAACATTTCTGGCACGCCAAGGCCTTATTAGTTATAGGGAATACCCTTGGAAAAACATTAAAGATTGATAAAGAGAGACACATAAAAGGAATCTTTACTTTTGCTAGAATATGTGTCGAGGTAGATCTTAGCCAAGGTTTACCTGAAAGCATCATTCTGAACTTCAATAACTCACAGTGGAAACAAACTTTGGATTATGAGAATACAGCCTTCAGATGCAGGGGATGTCAACAAACAGGGCATTTGTACAATGCATGCAAAAGCCTCAACAAGAGTAAACCACAACAAAGGAAGCCCAAAGGATGGTAGAACATAGATGACGTTGCAAAGAAGAGAGCCACGGAAAGGAAAGCCTCTTCGACACCAGAAGCAGAAGAATCAGAAACTGAAGAGGATGATACCATCATAGAGGAAGCGGAAAAAGGGAATCAGAAGGAAAACATATCAGACAACAAGGCTCCACAACAAGCAGAGACCCACCAAAATCAGGTAGAGATGACAAACATGGATCAAAATATGGGAGGCAACAAACGGCAACATCACTCAGATACTTCAGACTCAGACAAAGAAACAGGCCCACAGAATGCAGAAACTCAGTTAGTCATTGCTTCGACCATGCCCACTCAAGGAGAGTGGCGTAAGGTTGAAAAGAAAAAGGGGAGAAAGACTTGAAGCGTGAGTTACTCACTGTCGGAATTCAGTTTTTTTCCCCTTTTTCTTATCTCTCTCCTCTTTCTCTTTTCTTTTTGCACGTTAGTCTGCTAACGGTGTGTAATCACTCGAGCCCATGTGGCAGTTTACGGAATGCTTCATTGCATTTACAGGTGTAACTTTTCATTAATTCTTTAATAAAAGGTTACCGGTTTTTTCCTTTGGAAAAAAAAAAATAAAGAATTACGAGTTTATTAAAAATGGAAAATCCTTGTGTGATATACATGCGGTTGTATAGGATTATTATGGGCATGCCGTTAGTTATTGGTCATTACATCAAACCCATCCAAGTCATATTTCACTTTGGAACAATCAGCCGTAGTGTGAAAACGCCACTCATATGAAAAAAAAATTATAATTAAAACACGAAGAAATATCATAGAATGTAAGCATAGCACTCCACGTTAGGATTCGAGTTTGTATAGTAAAGTAATAAGGGATTTCATAAAATTGACTAAAGTTTCTAACTTCTCTGTTTCCAAAGATGGAATGGAACACATAGTTGGTGTTGGGGCGGTACACCGTCGGATGGAAACAGATACTCCACTTTCACCTCTCTACAGAGATTCCATAGGGAGATTGAACAAAGTCGAGCAACCATGGGTGGTGACACCGGCTAAGGTTCTATATACCGCATCTCAAAGAAATGAGATTTTAGTTTTGGCTGATGCAAGGAAAACACTGAAGTGTTGTCTAACGGTTCAACAGGGTTTCCGTCCGTCCCTTTCTCTTCATGAAATGCGAGATAACTGACTCTGGTTAGGAATGGTAGAAAGCAGTTGTACGTTACTGTGTTGATAAGATTGTTGTTCTGTATTTTTAAAACGCTGCCTTATGGATGATCGATCACAAGTTTGAAAGGACAAAGCCGGGCGATTAAATACTTCCTTGTCGCAAGATGTGATTCAAGGCGTATGGGGTGGACGCTACACCTGTTAAAATAAAAATAAAAATAAAAAAACTCAACAAATCATGGAAACTGCCCGACGGTGGATCTTATCTTATTTTGGAGAAAAACCTGGATAATGAATTTGATTTAATTATATCAGTAGCAGGGTACGAGGACGTGGGAGTCATCGTATGGTTTCTACTCCTTTGATGCGTAGGATTTTATCATTTGGGTGACATTACTCCTGCGTTGGCAAGTTAGACGTTTTTATTTTCTCAATTTCCATAAAATGAAATGTCCACGATGGGTAAAAGCAACCTCGCCTTAAAAAGTTAGGAACCAGAGAAAATCACGTTGGTGATTGTTGTTTCTTGCTTTTCGGGTTGTTTTTACCACAAATGCTGAGGCAATTAACTGCGGAGTTCTGATGGGATTCAGTGCATTAACGCTGCTATGATCGCACTCTGGTTTGGGTGGCCGCCAGCTCACAGGCCTGACCCGCCGGCCTATACGGTGGAACTGGGGAGACAATTGACTGCGGATCGAGTGAACCACCAATGCAAGGTGAGGATGATAATTATCCTCAGAAGCATCCTCCCTCATACACTGATAGAGCCATCCAATAAACATCATCATAAAAAAGAAGGGTAAAAGCAGCGCTCTTACTAAAATTACACACCCTTAAAAGCTCGAAGCACTTGTTATTACATGCATCACCGCACTAGGAAAAGCAGTTGATGGTTGTTTGGCTGTTTCCAAAATTTTAACAATTGTTTCTTTCCACGAAAAGTCATTTTGGGTGTATCATTATCTGTATGCGTACAACAGAAGATTTGCGCCAGTGTAGCTCTCCCTAATTCTGCACTCTAGAGTTCATGTATACAGATATGGTTGCCGTGGAAATAATTAATCGAAGTATGAAATAGAATTATGAACTGGGGCAAATCCAATTTCCAAACCTCAAAATATGGAACCTTTCACAGATCGAAGTCTGAATTCTTTTAAAAAATAAGCAAAAAAAAATTAAAGTCAATAATGACCAAGAAAACGATCATGATAAGTCCTTACAAAATTTAATTTAATTTTAATACGAACTCCACCTTAAATAAAGAGATGCACCCTTTTAAGTACAACGTATATTTTTTTCTTGATATGAAAATTAGCTTTTGGGTTGGCTATCTTGAAAATAATTAAGATAACAAAGTAGGCTTCTTTGAAAATTATCTCCTTGCACTTGCGGGAGGATGAAAAGCATATGAATTGAAAAAATATTGTTAGAGTTAGGATCATTTCGGCTTTGGGTTCAGCACTTGGTAGAAGTTTTTCTTAAATGTTCCAGATTTATTCATGGTTTTTTTTGGCACTTGCATCCTTTACGGACTATTATCGTTGATGTAGTTATTATAATGATATTACTATTATCATTAAAATGTTTATACTTTAAATTTACATAAAACAAATTTTTAATAAGGATAATATGTACTTAATATATAAGTGGCTTTAATTTTATGATATATTGGGAAAGATTTTAATAATTAAATAACAATATATTGATGTTTTATTATGCAACATATTATCTTAAAATATAATTCATGATTATTATACATTTTTTTTTTTTTATAGATGTCAAAGAAAGTTTATAGGAATAATTGAGAAAGATAAATAATAGATTTATAGTGATGTAAATAATTAAGGTTATGCAAGTAAATGATGAGTTGTTTATTTTTTATTTTTTGAAAAGTTATTCGGCCAATCTTGTTTTAAGGTTCTCAAGAGAAGAATGGTAAAGAAAAGGTCTTAATTAAGTCAAAACAAATAGTGACATTTTAACCTTACTTATATTTATTTTTATAATAGACTTTGTTTTTCTAAAGATATTCATTGAATTATCGATCTCTATTTTCAATGGCATGATGATTAATATACATGAATGAATACATAGACATTCGACAATGAACATTAGAAGAGACCATAAGATATGCAGTGATACACTGGAGTAACAATGCTATATTGGCCAAGGTAACGTGTTCAAACAAGGAGTGGGAAATCCTAATTGTGAAATTGAGAGAAGTGTGGCACATTCCCCTAAAACTATACATTAAATAAAGTTCAAACTTGAAGCAATATACTCTAAGATAGTATGCAAGGGGCAGTAAGTATTAGAATGCGGTGATGGAAAATAACTATAAAGAGCCAACGACTATAAGAAAGCAAGGAGAGCTTGCAAATTTGATTACCAATATTAGCAATATATGTTTGATAAAATACCTTATGGAGTAATAATAAAGGATGAACTTGCAAATTTTGATGATAGCGAATGGTGGTTGTTATAACCATGACCAACTTGGAATGTTAAGATGAAAAGGAAGGAGTCGTAGGACATTTAAAGAGAGCGAATGGAAGTTTCACAAACAAGTATAAGAATTCAATGACAATTAGTAACTTAATACTCTTGAGGTGGCACATAAGTGACCATTTGAAAAAAAAAAAAAATGTTTTTAAAAGAATCAATATAAGGTCTAATGGAAGATGGCATGTTTCAAGAAGGTAATAGTTTCAATCAACTAGTAAAGTTCAAAGATTATATAATGGTGATGATCATTTTTAAGGAAGTTGTAGGAATTATGGTAACCTTAGATTACAATGGAAATAAAACCATGAATTTCTGTAGGGTGGAAAAAAGAGGACAAAATAAAAAATTGGGAAGACTTTACAACCGGAAAAAGGGGAAATGGCTTAGCATACAATTATTGATAGTCAAGCAAGGTTCCAATGTTTATAACAACAATATGAAATTTTAGGATTGAAGTAGCTAATTAAGTTCATGGAATTCTTTAAAGTGTATAATATTAAAGTGGGAAGGTAAATGTGGCAATGTGCTAATGTCTCAGGATAATTTATGAGGGCTATATTAAGTGACAAGTTCCCTTAATGATATTGATGAGTGGATTGAACAACAAGATTGGTAAGGGTTATATTGATGACCTACAAAATTTAAAAATGTAAGGATTGGAAATTGTGAATACTTTTAATTGGTGAGAAATGACAAATGTTAAATTGGGAAAATGTTTCAAGGATAGTGATGGTTTAACTTTTGGAAAAGGATATAAACTATGTAGACTAATGAGAAAACATCGAGCATGAAGGGTAGGCATAAATATTGTTGGAAATTCTATAATGAGACCTTGAGAAGGATTACACATAAAATGACAAAAGAATGAAAATCATTCACTAATAGAGGGTGTATTTGACTAAATTTCATTCATGGTTTCATGACTAGATTGATGATATAATGAGACTTTTGTAAAAGAAATTTATCTAGTTTATACCATGGCTAATGGAAGAAGTTACCAAGTACACTAAGCATATAAAATGTTTTGATGGATGAATAAGTGTAATAGTGGTTCAATGCTTCACCTTTCAAATCAATGGTAGTGTTGGCAAGCCAATAGTGAAAGGTAAATATTAAATATAATAATTGTTTACCATGGGTAAAGGAGATACATTTCATGATAAGTCGAGGATTAAAGATTAATGGAAAAATAATTAAAGTAAAGAGTAAGAAGTTAGTATGCTATTGATGAGTTATGTATTTGGATTACATAAGTCAAATGAAACAAAAATTTAAGGAATGATGGTAAGACTAGGAAAAACTTAACTAGAGATTATGACATTATTGGGTGAAACTTGGAAGTAAAGAGATTATATCAAAACTATAGCATACGAGTAGTATGGCTATGCCTATTCAGTAAATTTTGAACTTTCTTATGGAAAGAAGAGAAAATGATTATTGAAAGCATTTGACATCTGGTTGAGAACACAACACTAAGAGTGTTTATGGGATAGCCTAGATCTTAGATGGATGTTGAATAATCTTGTATCATAGTTGATATTCATTGTTTATATAAGAATATGAAATAGATTCATGATAAGAATGCTTATAGTGTATTATTTCTCTATATTTGATGTGTATTGAGATGATTCTCATATTTATGATGTTATGGTATGAGGTTATGTTGACATGTGCTTCATTTATTATGAGATGTCATGATATATCTTTGATGTTAATATGTTGATGTTGTAACTTATGAGGATATTATGATGTGAAGCATGTGGTAACTGCAAGAAAATTTTATAACATGAGAATGTGGTGATTAACAATGATGTTATGTTATCAGATGACATGCAAGACTTGACATGTGGATTATTTTCTATGATACTATGATTATAACTAATGCAGTGGTTGCATGTTGAGATGTGGTGACTGACAGGAACTCCACATATGGACTAAGAGGGCCGATTTATTTGATAATCTCGTGGGAGCCCATACTTGCGAGGGAGAATATGTAACACCATATGGGCTAGGGACATACTCAATCAACACTGCATATGCTAGTGGTTCCTTTGTCTTGTATAGCTCTTGATGGATAACTCTTGAGGGGTTATGGGACCATCTTGAGGAGGCCAAGTGCCTGATATTGT
>APFE030152194.1:3428-68063 GCA_000404065.3 Pinus taeda
TAGTGGAGGATCGTGACCCGTCCAGAGCAAAGGAGCGAGAGCGGCAATCTCTTCATAACAATAGCGCTGGAATCCAAGTAGTGTTCATTGCCACTTTTTAATTGCAACTAGGAGCTTCCATAGTAGCATTGATTGATTGTTGCTAGACCCGTTCTGGGCTAGTAGGGATCGCCTCTATCCGTAGAGGGGATTTACCTCTCCAACAGGTCATCTAGCATAGTGTGAGCATTTGTGGTCCGACTTGGTGCAATAAGAGATAAGGCAGAGCACAGAGATGGAACGTCATCCAAGCATGATGACGAGGAGGACTGTGCCTTAGCTGGAAAGGCGAAGAAAGGGAAAGAAAATAAATTACAATCCAAAGGAGATTCCAGTTAGGGTGATAAGAAGAAGGACATGTTGAGGATTAAATGTTTTCACTATCATTAGTTGGGACACTATGCCACGAAGCGTCTGCATAAAAAGGTTGGCAAGAATCCCTCAGGAGGAGCGATAGCTAAAGCTCTTGCTTCAAAATTCGAGTTGGATTTCACCCTCATTTCTTGCATGGTGACATCTGTGATGGTTAGTGTGTGGTATCTGGATAATGGAGCCTCATTCCATATGACTTACAATTTTCATTTTATTTATTTATTTATTTTATTTTATTTTATTTATTTATTTAATTTATATTTATATTTTGTTTTATATTTTTTTATTTATTATTTAATATTTATTTATATTTTATTTTTTTTTATTTTTATTTTTATTTATTTATTATATTTTTTATTATTTATTATTTATTTATTTTATTTTATTTTTTATATATATCTATATATTCTCTCTCTCTCTCTCTTTTTTTTTTTTTTTTTTATCAGTGGTTGGAGGAGAAGGACCTCCAGATGCACATCGAGATGGGAGATGATGGAAGGTATAGTGTGACCGACATTGATATTTTTACTTTTTAGAGGGAGTCTGGTTCTCCTCTCGCATTAAAATATGTCATGTATGTTTCGGGTCTGAAGAAGAATTTAGTTTCAGTTTCTATGTTGAAGGACCATGGCTATGAAGTGATATTTAGCAAAGGAAAGGCTCTCCTTCGTCACATAGCCTCAGGACAAGTGAAGCAAATTGAGGTTCGGGTGAAGAACCTCTACAAATTGGATGTAGAAGACTATGTAGTATTGAGCACAAAAGCAGATAAGGTGCAGAGTTGAGACATAATTGAATTATGGCATAGATAATTTGGCCATCTTCACCATGGAGCTTTAAAGATCATGCAACGAATTTCTACAGGACTTCCCAAGGGTGCACTAGAGAAGAGAGATACATGAAAATGGTGTACATTAGGGAAGTACACTAAAGCACCTTTCATGATAAGGATAGTCAAGCATAAGTGATCCTTAAAAGAGTTCACTTAGATGTGTGTGGACTGTTCTCAAAATCCTCCACGACCAAGCACAAGTATTATGTAATTTTTGTAGATGATTTCTCACATAAGTGCTGGATTTTCTTCATGTAGAAGAAAGATCAAATTTTCTTTAAATTTTATGAATTTAAAGCACTTGTTGAGAAAGACACTGGCAGGAAAGTGAAGGCTCTTAGGAGCGATAACAGTGGATAATATGCATCGAATGAATTCAAGAAATTTTGTGCATGAGAAGGCATTTGACATGAGTTAATAGCATCCCATAACCCACATCGGAATGGGGTGGCTAAAAGGAAGAACAAAAGTATTGTCGGAGCTTCATCGACGATGTTACATGATTAGGTCCTACTGTTGCACTTGTGGGATGAAGCATGCAACACATTTGTATATAATGTAGAACATGAGTCCTCATCAAATTCTTGGGATGAGTACACCAAAAGAATATTTTTAGGTAAGAAATCAGATGTGGCACACTTCAAGTTCTTTGGTTCATCAGTTTACTTTCATGTTACTAAGGATGCAAGGAAAATGCTAGAACAGATAGATGAGCTGGGCATATTTGTGGGGTACACTGATATACCTCACAACTATTGGGTGTACTTGCCATCTCACAGGATGACAATGCGTCGTAGAGATGTGAAGTTTGATGAAGAGAAGGCCATGAGATGTTCCCTTGAGAGGGAGCTTCAGTTGCATGCAGATGAGGAGATTTAAGCTCCAAAGGAAGAACCTCGGGATGATGTGGAGCAACCACATGTAGAGGAGCAGAGAGTGGAAGCAACCACTCATGTAGAGACTTCCATAAATGGAAGGAAGCGCACCAGAGAAGCTGGTAGATTGATACATGATGCTAGAGAGAATGTAGGAGCACCCACATCATAATGCAAGCAAAGGAGGTCACCAGATCGGTACACTCATTACATGGCTATGATGAGCAAGAGTGTAGAGATTGAGCCATCCTCATTTGAGGAAGCAGTGAAACAACCAATATGGGTTGATGCCATGGCAAAGGAGTATGGCTTGATTATAAAAAATAATGTTTAGGAATTGATCCCAAGAATAGTAGACAAGTCAGTGGTGAGTTCCAGATGGATTTAGAAGGTAAAGAGAGCAATAGATGGGAGTGTCGAGAAACATAAGGCCATATTTGTGGCTAGAGGGTTCTCTCAAGGGGAGGGAATTGATTATGAGGAAACCTTTTTTCTAGTAGCAAGGTACTCTTCAATCAGATCTATTCTATCACTTTCAGTGCAGATGGGATGGAAGATACATAAGGTGGATGCGAAGACAACATTCCTCAACATAGTGATTGAGGAAGAGGTGTACATTGAGCATCTAGAAGGATTTGAGACCTTCAAAAGAGAGTCACATGCATGCAGACTCAAGCGAGTGTTGTATGGATTGAAATAAGCATCCCGTGCTTGGTACACCCAAATTGACAGTTATTTCACCAGGTTGGGCTTCACTAAAAGTGAAGCAGATGCAAACCTTTACCGTATTTTGATTGAAGGTAAATTATTGATTATAGTATTATATGTCAATGATTTAATTCTAACAGGTGATGAGAAGCTGATCAAATCTTGCAAGATAATTCAAGATGAAGGACATAGGACTAATGCATTATTTTCTTGGTATGGAAGTATGGCAAGGAGATGAGGAATTGTTTGTCTCTCAGGGCAAGTATGCCAATGAGATACTGAATAATTTCCACATGGAGAGAAACGAAGCCATGAAGACTCCTTTAACAGGGAATTAGAAGAAGGAAGATGCTACTTCAAGTGAAGTAATGGAGGCTACTATTTATAGGCATCTTGTGGGTTCGCTTATGTATTTGGTGAACAAACGATCGAACATATGTTTGCAGTTAACCAACTTAGTCAAGTAATGGTTAAACCAACCAAACTCTATTGGAAGGAAGTTAAACATGTGTTGAGATACCTCAGAGGCAACAATCAGTTTGGTCTTTAGTACAAATAGACAAAGGGAGTGAAGCTGTAAGGCTTCACAGATGAAGATTGGGCAGGGAGTCCATCCGACAAGAAGAGAACATCAGGGGGAATCCTTAGTATTAGGTTAGCAACAGTTTCTTGGTACAACACGAAGAAAAGATCAGTTGCATTCAGTTCGATAGAAGCAAAGTATATGGCTGTTAGTTAAGCAACTTGTGAGGCTATGTGGATGAGGAAGATCCTTGTTGGATTATTTTTTCAGCAGATGGATCCTACATTGATTTGCTTTGTCAATCAAAGTTGTATCAAACTCTTTCAGAGTCCAGTTTTTCATGATCGGTCCAAGCATATCAACATCTGGTATCATCATATACGAGATTGTGTGCAGAGGAGAATCATCTTGTTGGAGTACATTCCTACAGAGGAATAATATGAAAACATCTTGACTAAGGCACTATCAAGAGGAAAATTTGAGTTCCATAGAGGGAGGATTGATGTTGTAGTTTTTTCTTCTCAATGATGTACGAAAAGAACCCACTTAATATTGTGGATGAAAAACAATCTCAACAATATAAATCACTGCTAAACATTGTAGATCTGCAACAACTGATAGAAACAAAACCTTCCAAAGTCCGGATCTATGCCACAATCATAGTTAAACAAGAAAAAGGAAGAGTAATAACTCCAATCATCCAATGGAAACCAGATATACAAAGAATAATTTTATCAAAACACCTATGAAAGGAACAAATATATGTTACCAGTCACCCTCTATGGGATGGGTTCTTAGCTATCCTCAAACGTCTTCAACTTATGTAGAGTCTCTCTACTCTATAATGTGTAAACCCAACAAAAATATGGTGTGCGACAATGAAAATAATCAGAGTTACAACAATGAGTGCAACAATGGAAATAATCAAAAGTGAATAATGAATGGAAAACCCTTCTATTTATAACAAAATATTGAGTTATCCTCGAATAATGAGCAATAATAAAATATTACTGATCCCATTCTTGGAATAACCACCTGGAATATTTTATTTTATTGCTTAGGAGGGAAAAATGATTTAAACTTTTATTTAGAAATAATAAATAAATAAATGCTTTATTTATCATCTCAAGGAATTAGTTAAGGAATAATAAAAAAATTAGGATTTATTAATTATTCCTAAAGGTTTTAGTCAAATTTGACAAAGAATAATAATTAATTAGTGATTAATTAATTATTTTTGGAGAAAAATAAGATAATTAATGATTTATTTGTTTATTTTTCATGATTGGCTCAAATATGACAAGGAATAATAATAAAACTATGTTTAAGTAATTATTCCTAGAAGAAAATCAAATAAATAACGATTTATTCAATTATTCTTCATGGGTTTAATTATAAATTACTTAACAAAGGTGGTTTATTAAGTAATTTATCATAGTTAAAACAATTTTACTATGTTAAAATTGGCTTTACATGGTGGATTTCGATCCATCTAGTAAATTAGGCTAGATGATCAATTTTTTGGTGATAACAAATTGCCCCCCAATGTACGATGTTAGAAGCAAAACATATGACCGAAGTACGCTGTAAAGACACAATCACTTAGACAACACAGGGGAGAGAGAGAGAGAGAGAGAGAGAGAGAGAGAGAGAGACCATTAATGCTGAATTGAAAGAGGATAGGTATAGAGAGGGCGAGACTAACACAAGTCTCCTTTTATGTTGTGGTATCAGATCTCAATGAAGTGGGGGAGGCATACCCATTATTACAAAAATAATGGTTCGCCCAGAAATATAAAACTGAGAAATGAAGTACATGCTGAATGGTACATGACATGCTGGCATAACAGAGCCAAAAAATAATACAATGTGTCGCATATACATAATGCACTTGGAAAAACATGAGCCAAGACTGAATAGAATAATATCTAAGTACATGATATACAAAGTTCCTTCCCTCAAAAAATGGGTGGGAGGGACGGTAGAACAACCAGAGAAGCCTTGCCGAACAAGGAAGGGCTTTGCAAAACTCAATGGATCATCTGGAGGAGACGTGCATGCTATGAACACTGTGATCGGTAGGATCTGAACCCATCAACTCTATGAAACTGTATCTGAGTCTGTAGCATTAGGTATGCATCCGGGCATGTGGGGGGCTACCTGAAGGGCCACCCCCTCATGAGGTCTGAAACATGTCACACACACCAGGGAATCACTGGTACAATCTATTGTATCACTAAGGTGCCGAACAAGAATGGAAGCTGGAACTGAGATACATTGCCCTCTAGGCCATTCTTCTGGAATGAATGAGTTGATGTCGATAAAATAGGGCCCGCGATAGATGAGGCAATGAGGATCCTCAACTAAAGCATGAGGGAAAATAGTAATGTGACTGATGGAATGATACCAGGGATAATGGGGAAAAGTGGGACTGAGGGACAAATAGATGAATACCCTTGTTAGAGCATAAAGTGCATGGTTGACCTGATAGCAACTGACTCAACTCTAGAGGGGATGGGGACAGTGTGACTGGAGGCCAGAATGGGAAACACATGATGAATGATATGCAAATATGGATGGAATATTGTGACATGATATAATAAGACATGAAATAGACTCCAAGAATGCAAGGGTGACTCATCGTGGATGCTTTGAACAAGGGTGACTCGATGACACTGCCACACAGACTAGGCCCATTGGGGACGATCAAAACATGAGCGAATGATGGTTACTCACGATGAAAATCGACATATGGCACGAAAATTATTAAGACGAGGTGGAACTCAAAGTACAAGTGTCGCTTTATGACGAAATTCGATTTTGAGAGGCGACAAAGTGACCTTTCTTGGAAAAAAGGCTTCGTGGTGAAGTGTCAAATCATTAAAAACCGAGGATGACCCATTATAGAGCTCAGTGATATCTTTCCAATGGTACTGACAGTTTTTCAAACTGAGCTACGGTCTAGTCACAATGGGTGATAGAAAAATTGGGGATTTTTCTATGAAAGGATGTTTTCCATCCAATTTTGATTCATTTTCTAAGTGACATGTGGTGAATTTAGAGAGGAGAAAAGGCCGTAAATCTTGTGGAGATCATAGCGGACAAACTTACCATCAGAATCGAGTTCTACGACTTTCAGGCAAGTGGCCTTACTTGTCTAAAGATGGCCTTAATGATTCTTGGAACAATGGTTTTTGGAGAAGAATTAAGGGAAGAGAAAAATGAGAATGAACTACTAGAGGAAGTCTAGGATCATCCTCACCCACCAAGTCAAACATGGGGACTATGTGGATATAGAGTGGAATATTTGAAGATATGGTATCAAATGTCTACGATATGCGATGTGTATATGGCTTGCCGAAGAGGTCAGTAGGACAAACTATCCAAGGAATGGGAGGATAATTGACTATACCTAGATCCAGTAGGATATAAGTTGAGGCTTATATTGAGAATATGGTTAGGGGAAAACCATCATGCCCCCAAGCATGGGATACTGACCGCAAGCAAATGTGATGGAGGGGATTGATTTGGTATGCAAAGGTGGGAATGATGTCCCCTAGCAGGAGGAGTTTGTGGAGTGCCATTGTATTCCGAGTGCTCGAAAAATGGATTCAAGCATATCGACCCAACTTCTCATGAAATCCTCCAAAGGAGATGTAGGCGCGTATGTGCCCCTCAGTATGCTATGGGCATACTAGATTTATTTAGAGATACGGGCTCCAAACACTTATATGATACATAATATGATTATGCATTTTATATGACAATGATGGTTCACTATTTGTTTTGTTTATGGTTATCTTCAGTGGTATACATGTGATAAATTCCAATCTAGAATGTTGTTTGTGATGGTATCTACATAGTGATTTTGGGCTCTAGGCACATCACTGAACACAATGGTTTCAATTTCATGTACCAATAGCTTAACTCGTAGATATTTTATAAATAGGAATTGGTTATGCACATGATACACACCATTCAATTGCATGACAAGTAGCAAGGAATCTAAACGAACATGAAGATGAAGGATGCGATGAGCGAGGGCATCGACTAAAAAACCTATCACTACATCATATTTGGCCTTATTATTGGTGGAAGATCTAATGCACACATTGTTTGAAAGGACTAACATATGCAAGGGGGTAAAATGGCCCAAGTTGCCGAGGCTAGATTCTGGGAGAAGCGACTCGCACTGTCGGCATGACTGATATATGGTGTGGATGATGGATCCATATGAAAGGTGCAAAAGGAAATGGATGCGATGATGCAATCTACATAACTTCATGGCAAAAATAAAAAAACACAAATCAAAGGGATGTGCTATGAGCGAAATTTCTTGAGGTATAGTGCATTGGGAGAATTAGGAAGGAAATGGCTTTCAAAATCCTCTGCAGAAATGCCCTCGTGATTAAGTGTAGGGGTAATCAGGGGTAGACATAGCTTCCATGGTGTCCTCATCAGGCTGGGAGATGGGCGGACAGGAGGAAGACTGACTACATGATGCAGCGGCTTTCCCTGGTGCATCAACTTGAGAAATAAGGTTCACATATGCATCATCTGGAATGGTAGATGATGAGCTGGTAGATGGAGGATCTACGGATTTTGAGACCTTAGATTATGTTGAAGGAGGTTTGATATAAGCGCATGCATAAACCTCATAAAGGTTTGTTTGCGAGGAATTGCAAGATGACGATAGGTAAAGGATATGGCCTGTGGTGTCTGTCATCTCGACATCAGGGGGAGGGATCACAATGGTAGGACCATAGTCCCCTTGTTCTAGTTGACTAGTGGCACCAGAATCCACGGGTAGAGGAGTATATGATCCACTACGAGTGGCCTCCTATTCCCGAAGCACCCCAAGACAATCGCAAAATTCATCAAGACGAGGGAAACAGTGGGAATAATGACCATGATGATCACATAGGGCACAAGGGTGATTTGTGCGCAACGTTTTGAGTTTCTTGGGTGGGACCGACAAGTTAACATGGACTTTCGGGATATTTGACTTAGGGAACGCTTCATGAACTAAAGTTTTAAGTTGAGGAAGTTCGAGACAATTATTGGTGGCATGCCCAACAACTTTACACAAAGTGCACAGAGGTGATGACTTTGGGGCATTAGGGGTTGGAGGAGCTTGGGGAGCCTATTCTTTCCTTTTAGCTTTTCCCCCCTATCTGGATGCTTTCACAATAGGAGTGGGTTCCTGTTGAGGTTGTGATGGAACTAAAGCAGTGGTAGGGGTTGTAGGGACTAGTTGAACTGGGGTCAAAGCATGATAAGTTCTTAGCTGACTAGGTGGAGTGTTCACTACGGGATCTATGTACTAGAATGGGATCCCCAAAGTCATGTTAGGATGGACCAGAAAAGCCATGTCAGGGATAAAAAATACTCCCGAAGGGGGAAATAAGAAATGTATTTGGCCTACAGGTCAATGTCTCGGTGGAATAGCTCCTAGATGGTTGAGACGTGGAGGAACAATTCTTGGTGGAAACATAGGAGAGACACCCACTAATAGAGGAGGTGCTGGGTGGGTTCCAGATGGCTCGACTGAGATGGTAAGAACAGGGTGCTGAGGGGTTGAGTGTTGTTTAGAGGTATTGACCTCGTCAGAATCCATCATGTGGGTCTGGTAGTCACTAGGACCAGAAGGTTGGGGGGGATGGACTGCTTGACCAGGATGAGGTTGAGCCAAAAAAAAACCTTACTGAGGGAAAGGAGTTGTAAGCACTTCCAATTGAGATGGCATAGGATTCTGAGGCGATTGTTGACCTCTAGACGCTGCTTGAGCTTCCCACATTTGACACATCTGGGGTAGGAGAGGACACTCATGTCTATAATGGCCATGTACACCACAACATGCACAAGGCTTGTTCATACGAATAGCCTTGTTATGCTTGGGTTGGCTGCCCTGTTGTTGGTTGTTGGTGTTAGGCTGGTTCCACTGGGGTTCACTAGGTTGATTACCTTTATTACTCTTGTTACCTTTCCCCTTATTCATTTTCTTTGAATTTTAGGGATTGGTCGCACTCTGCTACGTAAACACCTGACCCTGAGGAGGCAGTGGCTGCTGGGGCTGAGGATGCATGGGAGGCTGCAGCATTAATGCTTGAGGGATTGGAGTGCTCGACTGTGCATAAGGAGAAGCAACAATTTAGTAGATAGGTTGGGGTCCTGAAAGCATGTTTCTAGCAGGAGGGGCATGAGGGCTGGAGGAATTGGTGCCCCCCTGCGGATAGCCATAACTTTTTTGAGTATATGGCGAAGGGTATGAAAGGGTTCCAATGATATCGTCGGTCGCGTGAGATGCCCCTAGTGCATTGGCACTTCTAGGACAAGGAAGGTATGGAATGACGGTATAGACATAACCAAATTGTTCATAAATTAGAACATATCTTAGAGCGGTTTGGAGAGCCTCTTCCTTAGTCTAAGGAAAATGGGACGTGACATCTTTTCCAATGGGTGCTAAAAGGCTGCTAAGAAACCAATCTAGATAGGCACAGTCTTCGAAGGGTGGGGCATGACATGTGCTCCTCCTTCGATGCCACTATTGAACATGGTCAAAAAGATGAGTGGCAGAGGACTGACGAAATGAGGTCAATAGCTCCGTACCAGTGTCATAACAGAGATGTAATTGGAAATATGAAAGGAACACTTTAGCAAACATAGCGAAAATGGAATTAGATGTGGCAGGCTGGTTTATGTAACTTTTTGCAACGTCTCAGTGGGTGTGCATTGGAAAAGCCGAAGACGAATGAAGTCATCAATAATGGAGTTGAATGAACACTACATGTGGAATGATAGAACATGGTTGGTAGGATCCTCTCCATCATTACCCTCAAACTTTGGGATGTATGAGGGAAGCTTAATTGACATAAAAGGCCAACCAACATCGTGGTGTATGGGGTCATTTATCAATTGGCTAAAATCCAGTAGACTTAACCCAGCCATAAAATGGAGCAAGGGGGATTGTGGAATGGTTCCTGAGACTGTTCCACTTGATGTGACCATTGGGATAGAAATGGAGCCAACACTAGGTTGGGATCCTACACTAGCTGTGGGTCCAGACATGGTGACGATACGTGGTGAAGGACACTCAAAATCAGATGAGGAATAAGATGAACTAGGAGAAGAGTCGGTATGGGGACTCGAAGGGCTATGAAGTCCAACATGACAAGGAGGGGTAATATGCCCACGCAGAAACTGGGGGTGAAGGTCTAATAGTGTCCGCGACAAACACCTTGGTGGCGCAATGGTGGTAGGACACACGTGACATGGAAATGGTGAAGGGAGATCAACAATATGCTTTTGTCTCAATGAGGGGAGATAAATTTATTATGTTAACTCTTGGCTTGATAGTGTAAACCAGGCGCCCTTTGCTTAAGGTGTGCTTGTGTGTGCAACTATATTAATTGATTAAGCCCATATCGTGTTTGTAAAAAAGAAAAATACTTGCTGAAAATAAACTGAAATTAATAATAGAAAATGAACAGCAAAACAATCAGCTAAACCCCACCTAAACTGGGTTTGCAAACACTATGCTGGTTGGTGTCTAAATCGATGGAAAATACACTGAAACAGTAAATATATCTAAATGTCAGTCTAACTGGGATCAAGTGACACTAAGCTGCTAGAAAGTGGTGCAACAACAACAAAAAAACTAGAGAGGAAGATCGCTGCAAAAAGATAGGGGGATGGGTGAAACATGTAGGGCAACCGATGGGACCCTAAGGAAAATGACCAAAAGAGTTTAAATGTGAAACTATGGATCGTAACAACCTATCTTAATAGATCTAAAACAAAAGGGTACAGATCTGGAAAATGTGGCTGAAAGCATTGCGAAAACTCAGACTACTCACTCAACTAAACTCCTCCCAGAAAGGTGGAAGCGTACTAGAAGCCCTAAGGGGGGGCTAAATTTTCCTTCGACGAGTAAATTAGAGTGGATCAAGGCCTAAACAAGATGAGATAGAGGTCAGACAACCCAACAGACAACTCTCTGCAAAACCCAGAAACAGATTTGAGGAAAACCCTAAAACCCAGAAATCACAGGTACTGACCTGTTTTCAAGTAGGGATCACACTTTTTGGTTTGATAAGTGCACTCTGGCCTCCAGATCGCACTTTTTGGGGCAAAAAGTGTGGTTTCTGCTCCATGGATCCCGGTTGGCAAATCTTGGAAAAAAGTGTCGCCTTTGTCACAACTGGTTCTTGTGACCTGCGGAAAATACCCGAAAGCTTGCGAAAGTCAGAAATTTAATAGATCTAGGGTTAAAAAACTAGGAAACATTAAGAGAATTGAAAAAAGAAGAAACCCTAAGCTAAAAACTGAATGTCACCTAGGTTTCTGGATCTGAAGTATAAAACCCACGGAGTCGCCAATTTTGTGATTGGCAACAATAAAAAAAATCCCCAGTGGAGTCGCCAATTTTGCTGTAGTGTTTTCTTCTCAATGATGTATGAAAATAACCCAATTAAGATTGTGGATGACAAAAAATCTCAACAATATAAATGGATGCTAAACATTGTAGATCTATAACTACTGATAGAAAAAAAACCTGTTAAAGTCCGGATCTATGCCGCAATCATAGTTAAACAACAAAAAGAAAGAGTAATAACTCCAATCATCCAATGGAAACCAGCTATACAAAGAATAATTTTATTATAACACCTATGAAGGGAACAAATAAATGTTACTAGTCCCCCTCTATGGGATGGGTTCTTGGCTATCCTCAAACGTCTTCAGCTTGTGTGGAGTCTCTCTCCTCTATAATGTGAAAAACGAGCAAAAATATGGTGTGTGACAATGAAAATAATTACAGTTACAAGAGTGAGTGCAACAATAAAAATAATAACAAGTGAATAATGAATGGGAAACCCTTCTATTTATAACAAAATATTGAGTTATCCTCGAATAATGAGCAATAATAAAATATTATTGATTCCATTCTTGGAATAACCACTTGGAATATTTTATTATATTTGTTTAGGAGGGAAAAAGTATTTAAACTTTTATTTAGAAATAATAAATAAATAAATGATTTATTTATCATTTGAAGGAATTAGTTAAGGAATAGTAAACAAATAAGGATTTATTTAATTATTCCTAAGGGTTTTAGTCAAATTTGACAAAGAATAATAATTAATTAGTGATTACTTAATTATTCTTGGAGAAAAATACGATAATAAATGATTTATCTGTTTATTTTTCATGATTGGGTCAAATATGATAAGGAATGATAATAAAACAATGGATTCGTTAATTATTCTTAGAAGAAAATAAAATAAATAATGATTTATTTAATTATTCTTCATGGGTTTAACTATAAATTACTTAACAAAGGTGGTTTATTAAGTAATTTCTCACAGTGAAAACAATTTTACTATTGTAAAATTGGCTTTACATGGCATACTTCGATCCATCTAGTAAATTAGGCTAGATGATCATTTTTTTGGTGATAACAATTGGGGTATCTGATAATCCCTTTCTTGTTGAGAGGGAGTGTTGAAAATGTAACAAGAATATTCTGATTTAATTTTTTCCTTGAATTAAATTAGGAATAAAATTGTAATTCCACATCACAAGACAACTTGTATCAGTTAACTAAGTTAATTTGACTTAGTTGTCTTAGTTAATTCGATTTGAGGTTCTAACTTGAGTCATGTAGAGTGTCTCCTACTTTATAGGCCCTGGTTGAGTTTATTATGAGTTATAATTAATTAATTCAGTTTAATGAGTTAAAGTAAGTTAAACTAGTTCCAACTGATGGAGGAATAGTAGGAGGTTAGAAAATGGGGTGCTGTTTCATGTGTTCAACTAGTTAACTGACGATTCACTCATAAATAACTCATGCATGTCACATCTGAGAGTTACCCAGTTGATGTTGGAGTTCAAGGGAAGTGTACTATCACTTGTATAATCATCTGAATTGTACATGTGGTGCATGCAGTCAGAGGAAGTCCTATGAGTATTGCACAATTCATATTTAGGAATTTCTCTAATTAATAGGGGGCTAATTTCCAAGGAAACAACACAAGAAAATAAGGACTTGGGCAAGCCAAAATTTGGTTAAGTATTGGCCTAGGCTTGTCTAGGAAGTTGTGAGATAGATAGAGATAGTGCAGAGGTTGCTCGGGTTTGAGCAAAGCATTGTAATCTTCTCATATTTTCTTACTGATGCAATATACAGATAGCAGAGGTTTTCTGTGGCTTTCCACTAGAAATCATTTTGTAATGTGTTGATTAAATTTTTTCTCTTGTATGCTTCATGATTTCTTGACCTATTAATTATTTTTTGCTAATGAGTAGAGTAGATTCAAGTCTTTGTTTTAGAAAACTACGTAAGTAGTTTGAGTCTACAAGGAATTTCTACAATGTATACTATGTCCACTATGTTAGTTACTATGAAATAAGTATCACTAGATAGTTATCATTCAATAAATGTAATATGAACCATTCATTATTGGAGAGGCTAATTACTATGAAATAAGTATCACTAGATAGTTATCATTCAGTAAATGTAATATGACCCATTCATTATTGGAGAGGCTAATTACTATGAAATAAGTATCACTAGATAGTTATCATTCAATAAATGTAATATGACCCATTCATTATTGGAGAGGCTAATTGTGATTAGTGTTAGAGTTTGTTAGGTATATATGAATAAGATTGGAATTATCCTTATGGGATATGAAAAATGTTGTTATTATATTGGAGCATTGCTCATTTGGAGGTTTACCCTTAAAAGATCCATGTGAATATTACTACCCTTTTGGAATATCAATGAAAGGGTTAATACTCTTGTTCAATCTCAATTACTTTCCATATTTTGGATCATATTAAGCAACAATGATCATAACACTAGATCACTTGCAATATTTCCCTATTAGGAGAACATCATTCTTGGGTTGTGTTCACATGGGAAAATGTACCTTGTCCATTTCATAGGTTCACCTAGTGGAAGGGACCAATTGGACCTTCCTCTCTTGAAAATGGTGAACCCTAGAGTTATATTCTAACTATCATATATCCAGACCATATATAAAGGACATCACCCTGCGTGGTGTATGTGAAATATTGTAGATAGCAGCCAGGTTTATAGTTTTTTATATTAGATAATGACTGAGCACCCTGCGTGGTGAAGGATGATATATGCATCATATTTTTGACAAACTAAGCAACATTTTCGATTATGGCCACAGAGACAAAGGGTGAAACACAACATATGCTGAAAAGCCTCTACAAAATGTAATTTTTCAATCATAATGAAAGATTATGATTTTTCCAAAAAAAAAAAAAAAAAAATCCTAACTATCATAATTTGGTTGATCATTATTAATGGAATTCAATTGAGAATGCAATGCAAGATGCAACTTTCTTGAAACTAATCTCATGCTAATCTATTCTCATATATCATATCTAGGAGCATTTTTAAGAACTACATGAAATGAAACAAAAGGGAAGTACAAAGTATGTGAGAAGAGTCAACCAACTACAATCTCTAGAAACCTTAAGGCAGTTTTAAGAAGTTGAGAATAGCCTATAACTCATGAAGAGATACTTGCTTCACAAAAATGATTAAGAACACATAATATAAGTAAGAAAAGATAATGTAAGCATGATAATAGTCTATAAATTGCAACATTATTCCCTAAAATCTTACAAAAAACCATGGATAGAGAGAATAGTCCACAACTATCCAGAATTTGCAAGAGTATAAGAACACAAACTAATGGTGTCTTTGTCATCATATAAAGATAGCTTATAATGCCCCAAAGAGAACATCCATTTGCAAGAGTACAAAGTTCCTTTTATAAAGAATCCTATGACTTTTGGTCTTCAACCTACGTGACTCTTAGCTTTCTTGGTTGACATTTGGCCATCCTATTGTACTTTACAAACTTTTGTCCTTATCCCAAACTAGATAATGAAGATATATTTTAACAAAAATTAAAAATTACAGTTATTCTCCATTCATATGCATTTTCAATTAACAAGTTTATCTTCTAGTGTGTACAATCCAAACAATGACTTTGGGCAATAGTTTACTCATGCATTACATTTTATTGACTTGCAAATTCTATAAATTATTTTCTCTTCATCTTGGGAGTTGTGATTTTGTGAAGATCCTCTTCCTATATTTTCCCTCCTTTGATAGAGTTTCCTTGGTCTTGTTGATCATTGGGACTATTCAAAGTCTCAAAGATAACATTTGAGGGAAAAAATCCCCCCCCCACCCCCCCCTTTTTATAGAGGTGGGACTCCTCTTTAAAATACAGAAAATAAAGATAAAATGTAGATAATAAATTCCCGAGAAAGGATCATACTTTATATGAAGTGAGTATTAACATTGATATAATACAACATTCATATAAACATAAACAAAATTGTGTATTTAGCGGACATCATTTTCTAGCATAACAGAAACTAAAGCATCACACATTTGGATAGATGAAATAAAGATGGACCACATTTGCATAATACTTTATAATAATTGCATTTAAACTCATATGGATGAAAGGAGTTACAAACTTGTAATCTTAAGCTTAAAACATAAAGTCAAAATATCACACTAACTCTGAACTCCTAATAGTTCTCCATGGAACCTTTTGAAAATATTACAAATGTTTGAATAAGAGTTTATAATATTCAAGAATTTAAAATTCATTTGTCCATTTAAGGATAGGAATGGGGCTTCTGTGAACCATATAAATAGGAAAATAGATCTATTAGAGAAAATAAATTGCAATTAGGGATCATCTTGAATACTCATAAAACTTTGAAGTGAAAAGGTTGAATGATTTCCAAATGTGAAGAAATAACGAAGGAAAGGAAAGGCCAAACTAGAAGCTTTACTTACTGTTATCACTCAAAAGTTTTCCTTGGCTGTGAAAGGAAACTAACTGAGGTAACCTTCAAACCACTTTGGGATTGAAAGCCGGCCCTTCAATCTGGAGAGGGATTTCTCCTTAGCAATACCACTCAAGGTCATTATAGTAGTAGGTTAATTAGATGCTCATTGGCCAAATTTAATTGGTAACACATGAAACTTCTTTGGACAGAAAAGAGAAAGAGACCATTGGGCATGGAGTCATTGATAGAAAAAGATGTTAGCCACAGGTTATATGAACAATTCTAACAAAAGCAAGATAAATTATAGTTTCTTAGACAAATCATCATCAAGGTATAGTAGAAGACTGTAGAAAATAAATACCAAAAAAAGAGAAATATGATTTCTGTAAATGATATCTAAACTGAAAAACACATAGGTATTTTGAAAAAAATTAACCAAAGCATTCAGTAAGAATTCCAATACATATAGGCTTTTTCAAATACTAAACACTTAATGATCAAAGTTTTGACTAAGGAGATAATAAGCATAGTAGGAAACCATACATGAAACCATTCACATATGAATCTCTAGAAATTGTACATGTAACATTGTATTTAGCAAATATATTAATATCAAAAGTATATAAAAGGTATGTTTTTTCAAAAATTCTGAACCCTTGGTCCTCTTTCATGATCTACTTTATAGAATACTTACAAACTGTTCAAGATCCAAAAATAATGGATCTCAAACCTCTTCATATATCTTTAGCTTACTAATAAAAAAAATCAAGGAGGAGATACTATCTGATCCTCATTTCAAATTGATGATGTGGCTCTCCAATTGAAAGTTGATTAGGCATTTTTCTAAACATAGAATAAATTAATTATGGTGAATTCCTGAAAAATAGGCTCCAAATATTCCTTCATATCTCCCAAACCATGATATTTATGTGAAAAATGAGAGAGGTTTATTTAAATGAGCCCGTTCCAAACGAACATGTCTTTTGCTTTTCAAAAATTCATTTCCAGTGGTTCGGAAACCGTGCCAAAAGTTACTATCTTTTACATGAAAAACAATCTTTAAAAATAAAGTTTTGTCATCATGTTCAAAATAGTAAGTTCACCATGGATCTTAGGTTTGATTCCTCAAAAATGGATCTTGTTGTGTGAATCCATCTTGCATGAGCTTTATTGTGACTAGAACCCCTTATCACCACCTCAAAAAATGTATCTACTCTAGTCATTGACAAATTAATTGTGAGCGCACTGTCAAAATATTTTCAAAAGGAACACTAATGGATTAACTATCAACAATGTTACAAAAAAAAATATTTAAGTTTTTCTTCTTCCTCCAACAAAAGGTCTACATTATTGGTATGTGCTAGATTGAAGATTTGGTTGACTTAGTTGTTGAAAGAAACTTGAAGGTTGGAGATCATTGAGCCCAATATTTTTATTTTTTATAAAAGTAAATAAGAACCATGTATCAACAACCGAGAGCATATATAGGCACAAACAAGATCAAAATCACATTTTTTTCTCGCAACACCTACTTTTTAAGAAAATAAACACTCGTAGCCATTTAATTTGTCGATAATTGCATTTTAAACCCATTGAACCAGTGTTGACAAATTATCTGTCAACGCACATGAATTTTTTGTGAAAAAATTTAAACAACTGACCCAAGCCATTAGCCTTGAAGCCATTACCTTGAAACTAAACTGGGATAACAATTGGCTCCAACGGGGACACTATCACCTTAATAAGCAACAAATAACCCTTTTGGACTAGGTGCCTATTCCAAACTCTGAAATTCTAGAAACTGGAAAATGAACTAGATGCTGAAAGTTTGAGACCCGTGACTTTCTTTCTCACCTGATTTGAATCTGCCACCTGTACCTATTCTTATTTGGTCATTCAACTAAGACAAAATTCAAACTGAAACTACTGCATACAAAACCGAAAACTGCATCCTTTATATAAGATTAAGATTCAAACTGAAACCAAACTATCAACTCACACTTAAATTGAAAAACTTCTACAAAATGAAGCAAACTGAAATGCACATGATGAAAGAGATGATTTCCCAACAAGCTTATTAATCACACTTACCTACTCTAAACTAATGAAATAATTGTTATATCAAGTGAAAGGAAAATGCCAATTCAACCGGTCAAGTAATTGTTCAATAATGTAGCTCCTTGATTTTTCTTTGGCAAAATGAAAACTGAAAAATATAAGGGCAACGATCACTCATGATGTATCTTGTTTCCACAGTGAAAACTTGGTTGGACACACAAGCTAAAAAACCATCCATAAAGGCATCTACGGGATCATAAAAGACATGAATGCCATAGTTTATTTATTGATCTTCAAGTCACTCTATAATTTGACTGTTGTGGTTGGAAAATTCACATGTGCTCTTTATGTCAAACCATTGTTGCAACTGTGAGTTTTCAAACTCATACCCATTCTCAATATTAAAAGGCAATAAGATGTCTTTCTGATTCCGTTGAAATAAAATTTCAAAATAAAAACCATGAAATGGAAAAGTTTGGGGTATTTTGTGATCTTTAAAATCCTTAATCTCTTTCTCAATATCCATGGCAAATTCATCCAAAAACTGATTCTTAGCTTTTGCGCTACATTTGCATGACTTTAAATAAGAAGACAAAAATGAAGAAAAAATTGTATCCACTTCATCTTCCGTAAACATATCATTCCATTTTATAAAACCTTGGATGGAAACAAGGTTTGCCACAAGGTTTTCCTTCTCCATCCATGTTTTCAAAAAGATAACCCAAAAGTGTGTTGTAGACCTTATGGATTTAACAGGTAAACTTTCAACCCAACTTCTACACTTTCCTTGGAATGAATCTTAAAACAGTGTCATAAATACATCTTGATTCTTGATTTTAATGAGATTAGTAAAGTCATGGAATTTTCAAATATGGTTCAAGTCCAACTCAAATATTCTCCATTAAATTTAGCACCATTCCACAAAATATATTCATTTGTAGGAAGAGGATTTGGAAAACCAGGAAGGTTTGTAAAGTCCTATTAGGTCCCTATACTACGAGTGTAGCCCCTTATTGTTATTAGTGCAACCCCCTTATTGTATTGTTGTGTCCATGTAGTCCCCATATTGTTATTATTGTGCCCGATAGAAGCCCACTATTGCTATTATTGTTCCCTTACAGTATTATTGTTATGTAGGCTCTAATTATATTGTGACCCCTTAGACTCCTATATATATATAGAAAGGAGGTCTTTTCATTTGTATCATCCAATAATTGTTCATTTGTGTAATATAAAGGATGATTCCCCCTCTAATAGGCTAATTTTGAAGTCGTTGATCTACTTCTTCTTCTATTCTGTGAGCTGGTTGCATAACATTTGGTATCGGGGCTTTAGATTATAAGGTTTTGCTGCTTCAAACAGATCATTGTGGAATTTTCACTATAAATTTGTTTCTACGAAGTTTCAAAAGCTTAAATTAAAACCCATTTGAGCCAAAATTTTGATGAACTCTTTGTATAAATTTCAGTTCTTTTATCGCTATATTTGTGGAGATATGAGTTGAGTAAGTTAGGGTTTGTGCACGCTCCAGAATTCCATCTCAAATAGGTAACCTAGGGAAAATCGTCATAACTTTCCCTCTGAGAATCAGATTCAAATTTTGTAAATAGTGAAAAAAATAGGATGGACTGTAGTTTGTATGGTATCATTTTTAGGGCTGAAGATCGAAACAATGACACATGGAATGTTGTACAAGTTCGCTCTATGGAATTAGTCTATAATCAGGTCATCTTGGGAGATTGGGCATAACTCTTTCTTGGGGAATCGAATCTTGATCAGACTTGTGGGGTTGGAAAGAGGACTCAAAGGGATACTACAGGATGAAATTTCAGAACTTGGAGATTTGAAATTATAGAGTTACAATCATTTAAATATTGAGCTCCTAAAAGCAAGAGAAAAATGACTCGAACCAAGAAAATAGAAACACCTAGTAAGAAAAATTGATGGATGATTTGAAGAATGCGATCGAAGCTAAGGTAAATAGTTTTATCTATGCCATGGAAGCTAATATCTATGGTATAGAAGTAGAATTGAAATGTAACATGAAAGATTTGAAGAAAGACAGGGAAGGTTTGAAGGAAGGCTGGACAAAGTTGCTACAAGAAAGACTTCCTAATGACGAAAATGTAGTAGAGGAAAGTCATGATGAGAACAAAAGAAATGTTAATCATGATTTCATAGAATCTAACATTGGATTTAAGACCTACCATATTCCAAGGATTGATATGAAGAAGTTTGATTGCAATGATCCGGTAAATTGGATACTACTGATGGAGCAATATTTTGATCTACATGATGTGCAACCCTCACAAAAGGAATGTATTGCATCTTTATATTTAGAACCCAATCAATTCTATTGTATAAATGGCTTTGTTCTCGTAAACCACTTGTCACCTGGTCAATTTTTATGGAGGAAATGGTAACACATTATGAAGATACAAAGAGCAACACCTTCTTCAGCCAATTGATAAATATCAAACAAAAGTGTTCAATGACAGAGCACATTGAGGACTTCCAAAAATTGAATATAAAGGTAAATGATATTCCAGAGGAGCTTAGGATTGATGTCTTCATAGGGACTTTAAAGCATAGCATCCAACATGAGTTTTTCCTTTGGGAACCTGATTCATTGGAGAACGCATTTAGGGTGGCCAGAGAAGTGGAAAGCAAAATTATGGCAACAAGGAAGTCTACCACTCACAACTATAAAGACGAAATGTTGTTGCTCCTAGCCTTCCACAACCTACAAGGTTGACACCACAACAGTTGGAGGAAAAAAGAGAAAAAGGGCTTGGTTACAATTGTGATAGCAAATACACTAAAGGTCATAAGTGTGTTGAGAAGAAATTATTTTACATAGATTGTGAAGAGGAGGAAGAAAAGGAACAAGAAATGTCAAAAGAAGAGGATATACACTAGGATCCAACCCCAGAAAAAGAAGAAATGAATCCAACCCTATCTTGTAATGCATTGGCACTTTATGGATATCATCCACCATCCATCACATCATCTTTAAGAGGATATTCTAAGGTTCAAGCAGTGGAAGATCACATTAAGCATCAACAAGAAGTTCTCAAACTCTTAAAGGATAACCTTTCTTTGACGCATAATCGATTGAAACAACATGTAGATCAACATCGCAGTGAAATAATTTTTGATGTAGGCGACTAAGTATTTTTACGGCTACAACGATACAAACAAATGTCCCTCAAGCAATCTAAGAAGGATAATAAATTATCACCAAATTACTATGGTCCTTACAAGGTGTTGCAAAAAATTGGTACTATGGCATACAAATTGGAGCTTCCTGCATCTTCCCGAGTGCGCCTAGTTTTCCACGTTTCAAGCTTAAAAAGGTTATAGGTAACAAGTTCCCATTTCAAACAATATTGTCAGAACTTGATGAGGAAGGAAAAATCATATTAGAACCTGAAGTAGTCATGGAAACAATAACCCAACAACCACGAAATCGATCAATTTTAGAGTATCTCATCAAGTGGAAGAACTTAACCGTTGAAGATTCTGTATGGGAGGATGATAATTTTATATAGAAGCATCCAGAACTACTCAAGTGTTGAGGACAACAATTTTTTGAAGGAGATGAGTATGTTAGGTCCCTATACTACTAGTGTAGCCCCTTACTGTTATTAGTGCAACCCCTTTATTGTATTGTTGTGTCCATGTAGCCCCCATATTGTTATTATTGTGTCCCATAAAAGGCCACTATTGTTATTGTTGTGCCTTATTGACGGTGGTGAAAATCCTTCAACCAAGGGGATCTCCCCGATATGAAGTCCCAACTAGACCTCACACCATTTGGTGTGGGAGTCCCATCCGGTATGATGGCCCAGTTGCCATTAACTTAGAGATCTACCTTAGCTTTGGATGTCAGCACATGAGAGTGTTACGCTGGTATCTTCAAACAACAAGGTAAGTGTGTCTGGTGAGTGCGTAACATAACTCATGTCTTGGTTCTTTTATTGCAAAGGGGGAGAGTAAAGTGAGCCTCTAAATGAGAGGTATTAGTACCACCTAGGAAGAGACACACACAAACCAAAAAGGGTTTTTCCAACATCCAGCGGAATAGTCCACAACGGATGCAGCAGTTGTTAAAACAGAAGTGCAAGGGAAAACACATACACCATCCAGTAGAGTAGTCCACACGGATGTGACAGTCATTATAACTAGTAAACAAGGCAGGCCTTTCTAATGTACCGTGGAGTATTCCACAAGCACGAGACAACAGTGATAACCAATACAACACATTCTTAATAATGTAAGTACTAAAACAACCAAAGTAGTTCAACTATATTAGTACAGGTTAAGCAAACATGAATTACAATTGTTTAAAGAGTAGTCTTACAAACATCTACAAAACATGCATGAAAATGTGCTAGCCTTAACAGAATTATGAGTTAAGAAAAAGCCCCAAGACACATTTGTACACCATACATCACTAGTCCCAGTAGTAGGACATTGGAGCCACTCCTCACTCCTCAAAGAACTGACTGAAAAACTCTCTATGATTCGTGGGAGGAGCAAAGGTGAAAAGTCCTTGCTCATACAATGGGAGGGGTATATATAGCCAAAAGTGATGCTTGACTATTGTGACTCTTGGACTACCCTCATGACCGTTCAACTTCTTATGAATTTCAACTGACATGACTCTTCAACTTCTTGTGTGCGTCCATTGGACTTTCACTTTACATTACATTCAGTTACAACAGATATGGCCCATAGTGGTGATGTGGCCTCGATAACTCATGACACAACTTGACATGACACTATTCATATGTATTGGTTGGCTGTGGTGGCCATGTTAAGCTGCTGCGCTCCAGAGTGATGGATGTACTCTCAAGTGTGCTTTGTCTTCTCCTCCACACGAATTGATGCTGCAGGGTCTTCAATGGTCTTGGTCTTGTAAGATGGTACCATGCATGTGTTCCTTTCACTTGCTGTTTGATGTGCTTCTTTCGTCCATCCAACTGTAAGTAAGTCATTTAGCATGTGTGCTCCTTCTTCATCATGTTCATCATCTTTCCATGATCTATTAGTGTACTTGTTCTTGCAATTCACTCATGATGGGACAACATCAAATCCAAAACCTTTTATTCTAGCATGATGCATTGTTTTCCGTGTTTCGGGCCTGGGACAGATGACAAGCTGGGAATAGGTCCCAGTAACCGTGCACTGCGCAGTTCCAGGTGACAAGGAGGGTGGACTAATCACTGAGACTGTGCAAAGCACAACTTAGGCTTGGACAAGGAACTCTGAGGCATAGTCTTCACTATTAGGGAAAATTTCGTAGAGGCCACTAGGAGGCAGGATTGTGCAGTGGAGGACACTAGTGGTAGCTGCAAGGTGGGACCCTAAGGGACACCTGTGTGTAATTTCTAGAGGGAATACAAGGCATGAAAACATAGGGACCAAAGGACAGTTCTGTGCATTTTTTTAGAGTAGCGAGTCTCGGCTAAGGGAGGTCATTGGGAGGACACCTCTACGAAATTGATGGGAGAAGTGTAGGCTCAGGTCTCTACACAATGTGGGGATCCAACAAGTGGGAAGGAGGCTTGATAAATGATCTTGTGAAGTGTGCAGTTCAGGTCGAGCTTTGAGGCAGTTTCTACACATTTATGGGAAGGAAGGCAGGCTGGTCATCTTTAGGATTGTGCCGTGCAACTGATCTGGAGGACAACCTCAAGCACTACATAGTTCTAGGTAGCAGAGAAACACCACTAAGGGTTGAGACTAAACAATACAGCTCAGTCGAGGTCTAGTGAAGTGGTGTTGTTTAGTCAGAGAGATTTTTAGTAAAATGGCTAAGTGTGAGAGGCAAGTGAACTTGACAAGACTCGACATTGTGACCACACACTTAGCATACTTAGACAACATGACAACATTGACCACTGAGACAACATAAAAAAGCATGCTCCTCTATGATGAGCCTAGGTATTGCAACAAGAATGCTACAACTCCTAGGGCTACTAGCTTTACTTATCAACCCGCGGTTCGTACAAACTTGGAGGTGACAGTGCTATATGAACAAGTAAAAGTGAAGGTCCTGCCTGTTTTCACTTGTTCATCTAGAAGGAGACCCTAGGGGTTCCAAGCCAGGCTTCTATAGAGTCAGAAGTAACTTAATTCTTTGATGGGAGAAGCAAAAATCTATTCTAAGAGAGAGCTACTCTACTGCAGTAATGAAGAAAACAACATGTAATGCTAACCCACACTAGACCCTAATTAACCAATTAAGTAGCTATGTAAGAAAAAGTGCTAAATTAATCACTAACCTAATGCTACTATCTAAATTACAGAAGCAAATAACATCAAACTATACTAAGGTGCAAGCGAGGAAACTAAGCTAAATCAGTTTTCAAGCAGAAGAGTAGTCGAAGATCGAAATTGGTGAAAGGAGGACGTAAGGACGTAGTAGTGCATAGGGACCGTTGGATCGATCAACGAACATAAGATGGACGACGAAGATCTTATTGTGAAGGCATAAGTGAATAGATGGATGAACAAGGTGAACGCACAGGATGAACGATGGAGGTCTTATCG
The DNA here is from genome assembly GCA_000404065.3 of Pinus taeda. Classification (NCBI taxonomy): domain Eukaryota; kingdom Viridiplantae; phylum Streptophyta; class Pinopsida; order Pinales; family Pinaceae; genus Pinus; species Pinus taeda. Next base: position 28,246 of record APFE030152194.1, read on the forward strand.
CAGAGGTTAAGTGGATAGATGGACGAAATGGATGAATGAATAGGATGAATGGTAGAGATCTGATCGTGAGGAATTGAGTCAAGAGATGGACATACAAGATTAACTGGAGGATGGATAGCAGAGATTGTAACGTGGGAAGAAAGCATGCAGAAATGATGGAGTGGGTTTCGAAAGCGGTAAGTAGTTTCTAGTGCGCCCTTAAAGCTGTAAGCTATATTTTGAAATTTCATGCGATTAGCCTAACTGCGCGACACGTAGCATGAGAAAACCACTTTTATCAAGTGCTCTCAGGCAGATAACAGTCATGCAAGAATTCGTGCGAGATTGCGTGATAACCTTTGGATTTGGTGGGGTTGATCAACGGTGGAGATTAGCCAAGCTAGTTGGCGATCGGGTGACACGATAACTATCAGATCAGGCGAGGCAGATCGATGGTGGGGGTTTAAAGCACATAAAGTGTTGAGGTGATGTGATAGACGTCAGATCAAGTGACAGATTGACGATGGAGATTAGAGCACATAAAGTAAGTGGAAGAGTTCACGTGAGGCGGTAGTTGGATAAACTAATGAATTAGACGGTGATTGGGAAGGTTTGTTGTGGATTGTATGGTGAGGAAATGATGCATGAAGAATGTGCTGAAGGAGGTTTCAAATGAAAACAACAGAAAAACCAATGAGGGTGAACAAGTAAATGCATCAAATAACAAACCCCATCGCTAATGTGAGAACCAGAAACCTGTGTTTTTGGGATTGCTGAAGGGTCTCTTCCTCAAGTCATGGTCCCAGAGGGAGGAGATGAGGCCAAGACACTTGCGGACAACCTTATAGTGATATTTTTCTCCTAGCTAACCTATAAACTAAAAGAAGGCACAAATGGAAGTAAACTACGGCACAATCGATCTACTCTATGCTATTGTAATGAAAATGCAGCTACCTAAGCAAATTAACAGAAAAACCATAAACCTGCGCTATGCTGCTGTAATGAAAATGCAGCTACTTAAGCAAATAAAACAGAAAACTAGGAAGCTACTTAAGCAAATGAACAGAACCAGGAATTAGAAATATATGCTATCATATATGTACAATAAAGAGGAGCTTTGACTGCACGGGTTGGGCCCTAACCCAAGAGCTTCAGCCCTCTGAGTTGACTCAGTGCTTGCTCAAAACGAAACTCATATTTATTATAAAAACCATGGATGACATAACAAAATGTCACAAGTCTTGCGACTCAGAAATAAAGTAGATTTTTACAATAAGAATCTAAATCCTAATGAGGTCCTAAGCCTCTCTACTTATACATCTGAAGTCTCCAATGAATTCCTTAAAAATTAGGGAGGCTTGGCTCCCCACTCAAGATAAACTATTTTCTGTCACTTTCACTTGCTTGACTGTCTTCTAGTCCTCTTGATTTGACTGTTTTCACTCCGAGCTAATGGAGCAATATTTGAATGGAGGGGTAGTAAATGAGGAAGATTTACCTCCTATAATTCCTCTCCCTTGTCCCATTCGGGTTTTTACCAAGGCATTTTCCACAATTCCTTGCTTTTATCCTTTATGCCTGCATTTTCCTTTCTTTTATCAATTCCTCAATTATATGCACATTAGACCACAAAGCAAAATATCCAACTCTAACTCATGTAATAAACAAAATATAATCAAAAGTATGCAATAAGTTGTGAGAATAGTTGGTTTGAATAAGCTAGGAGGTGAATTAAGGCCAATTAAGGCCCATATAATTACCCAATGATGAGGCTCATCACTCTGTGGGACTATCTAGAGCTGAAAGCGACAAGTGAGACACTTGGGATATACCTTTGGATGATCGTGACGACACTTGCGAGACAATGCTTACAACTTTGTGTGTGAGTGCGACATATATTCACATAGCTAGGACAAATCAAACACACAAAGAAAAACGTTTGAAATAACCATAACAAGATCGCAAGCATGACAAAGTAATCAACATGCCAAAATACGACAATTGGTCCAACAAGTGAAAGGGAGCAAGATACGTAGAGGAAACATATGGAATGACTTTTAGTGCTTGCAACCATGTATGTCATTGAAGACATAACGATGTGACAATGATAAGCAATCCTTCAAGTTACACTAAGAGGTTTATTTCAAAAGATGTGCTTTGTTTTCCATGCCTACCATCCAAAGGTTATGCAATAGATGGAGTCTTCATGTGGTCCTGATCTTCTATCATACCATGGGTTCCTTGGTTTGCTTATCTTCCCCCTCATCTCCTTAAGAGTCCTCTAGCTTGGCATCCTCCTTATGATCACTGAGAGACACATATGTGCAGTTTCAGTGGGCAGTGACTGCTACGACATGAGGCCTTAAGAGGACACATCCACGCAGTTTTAGGATGCAAGGCAGATTGGGTAGTTGAGGGACAAAATTGAACATTTTCTGGATGCAAGGAACTGTTATGGGATGAGGCCCCGGGAGGACACATCTGCGTAGTTTTGGGATACAAGGCAGACGGGTAGTTGAAGGAAAAACTATGCAGTTTCTATAGACAGTGTGTTCCACCTGAGGGAAGGACACTAGAGGAAACCACTACATGGTTTTGAATGCTAAGGGAGGTTGCGCCTTCTATGCATTATGCAGTTCCAACAGGCAAGGGAACAACTTGAAGGTTGCAGATACGAAGTGTGTAGTTCAGGAAAGCTGGATGAGGCTAGGTTGCTGGGGAAAGTCTGGAATTTGGCTAAGTGTGGGATTAGTGGAACTGATGTGAACAGTGATAAAACTTGACTATGATCACACACTTGAGCACTTCGTGATACAACATAGACCATCCAGAACATATAACACATACTTCGCTTAATGCAACAACTTTTGTGGCAGCTTATGACAAGTGCGATTTCGATGAGAGACTTTGAGAGGGTAAAGGCAACACTTGTACAAGAGTGCATGAAATGAGTGTGAAACATGTCTACGTGGTGAGGACAACCCATTCTCACAAATCTTTCCCATTGAAGCAAGACAAAATTCCCTTTGCATGATAAGCGATAATCAAATGCCCAAATATGACACATATTATATAAAGATAAAAGCGTGAACGACTCTTAAGATAGAAGAAGGGAGATTGAGATCATCAACTTACCAATAAGTGATTAAGGAAATATTGATCACAGGATTCACAATAGGCTCCAAACTTTGAGTACAGACCAAAATTTTGAAGGGTGTTGCAGCCACTACAACATGCCCTTACAATATTATTATTATGTAGGCTTTGATTATACTGTGACCCCTTAGAATCCTATATATCGAAGGGATGTCTTGTCATTTGTATCATTCAAGAATTTTTCATTTGTGTAATGTAAAGGAGGTTTCCCCCTCGAAGAGGCTAATTTTGAACTCGTTGATCTATTTATTCTTTTGTTCTATGAGTTGGTTGTATAACAAGTCCAAACATGGATACCTTGAAACAATAGTAGCAACACCTGAGTTCTTCATCCCATGGAGTCACCAATACGTTCTTCAAACTTTAAATTGTTCAGATAGTGGAGTCGCCTTTCAAGCTTTTGAACTATGGACTATTTGACCATGGAGTCATCAGGTGAATGATGCACAACCACTTGTGTCTGATCCTTGTTCACCATTAATGATTAGATATGGATCTTTGTCTTTCTTTCCTAGGGAATATTTAACCTTCGGTCCTTGGAAATGGTGCTAAGATGTTATGACTCAAAATTTTTCTTTAGCTATGAAAGGAAATTCACTAAGGTAACCTTCAAACCACTTTGGGATTGAAAGTTGGCCCTTCAATATGGAGAGGGATTTCACCTTAACACTACCACTCGAGTTTAATAATACACTCATTGGCCAGATTTAATTGGCAACACATGAAATTGGTTTGGAAATAAAAGAGAAAGAGACCATTGGGCATGGAGTCTTTGACATAAAAAATGTTAGCCCCAGGTTATATGAACAGTTCCAACAAAGGCAAGATAGATTATAGTTTCTTAGACAAATCATCATCAAGTTATGGTAGAAGACTATAGAAAACATATATAAAAAATAGTGAAATATGATTTATGCAAATGATATATAAGGTGAAAAACACATAAGTATTTTGCAAAACATGAACCTGAGCATTCAGTAAGAATTCTAATTCATATAGTTTTTTCAAATATTGAAGTCTTAATGATCAAAGTTTTGACTAAGGAGAAAATAAGCACAATAGGAGAACAAATAGGAAACCATTCACACATGAATCTCTGGAAATTTCACATATAACATTGTTTATAACAAATATATTAATATAAAAAGTATACTCAAGGTCTGTATTTTCAAAATTTTGAACCCTTGGTCCTTATAGAGTCCAAAGATTGTCTATGTTTCCTCTATCTTCCTACATTTACCACCTAAATAGTGCCATATCCACTAGGTTTTGATAAAGGTAAGAAATAATATGTCTTCTTCTTCATGTTTGACTATATACCCTATTGTTTTGTTAAAGAATGCAATTGGCTACAAAATTGGTCAGTTTCCGCAACTAATCCAGATTTATGCAGTTGTCTCCATTGTTTGCAGGGTTTAGAAGCTCCAGGTCAGCAACGAAGTATATGGATGGATAAGGAATGGTCCCTTCATGGATCCCTTCCTATCCCTCTGAACCAGTTCATCAATATGGGTGCAGGATATCACTGTCAAACCCCAAGTCAACCACATGATTGTCACCGGAATGAAATCCGAGTTTCATCAAAACCTTATCGATTTGATTTCGGAATAGAAAATCGAAGGTTTAGCGATATAGTTAGTTAGAATAAAGATGTATAGGCTTAAATTACTCATGACTATTATGCCAAAGACTTGTTATAAAAACTATGGACGCACTGTGATTTGGTGCACGTCAGATGAATCATGTAATTTTGAGACAGTTTGTTAAATTTCATTTACAAGTAATAGAACTGGTTTTGTGTGTGCATGCATTGCATTGATTGAAGATTATGGACTGATCTGTGGAGGGCCCCTACGACAGTGATAGGTCTTTAACTAAATGTAATTAGATTTCTTTTCATTCCTTTGAATACTCTGTTTTGTGTGAGAAATGCAGTATGATGAGTTCACCCGTGAATCGTTATATGCATGAGTACTTTCATATGTTTTATACCTAGAATAATTTTCTATTTGAATTTCTTTCTACCTGGTACAACATGATTCTTTCATTTGATTTTTATCTAGAATAATCTAAATGGATTTACTCCATAAGTATAGATGTTGTTTATAATATCTTGTTTGAATAAGACTGAGTAAGTAAAAGTGCGAGAGCCTTCTTCTTAACAATTGAATTTAGACAATACTTCTTTCAGTTTGATAGAATAGATTTCTCTTGCACTTAGTGAATTAGAGCTACAGCCTAAAGACTCAAAACAAAAATCCCAAAATAATCTAACACAAGTAGAAGTTAGAATCACTCTCATATCATCAATAAAGTATTCTAATAAAGGATAGCTCTTAAGAAATTAGTTGATAACTTTAGGGATTGAGACATTAACATAATCAATGACACCATCTCCATACTAAACTTAAGTTTAGACCCTAACAAGAACATAACGACATAAGGAATAACTTCTAGCACATATAGTGCACTTGTACTTGATCAGTCCACGCACCTTGATTGACAATTTAAAAGACATTAAATTGGCCAAACATTTTGGCGCTGTTGTCGGGGAAGTAAAAATAGAAGTTAAGAAAAACCAAAACATGATATGCGTAGGGATAAAGACTCTAGAGGTAGATTTTTAGGGTGAGGAAGAAGTTTAATTCCCACAAATCCACTCACTTCACCTAGAATTCAAGAATCCATGCCACCTACTCAATCTAGAATTCCTTTTAGAGGTCGACAAAGGCTTCCTGAAATCTCAAGATCAGAAATCCAAACCAGAACTTCATCCACTTCCTATACTGAAGCTGTAATTGAAGAAAATCCTACATCCCCAACTACAGGAGTAATTTTTCTATCCTCCATTGGTGAGCAAATTTTGGCAGAAAAATTAGAAGTTCCTAGTGAAGAAGAGGACCCAAAAACTTATTTTGAGCAACCATTGATAGAGGAACCAAAAATATTAGAAGAACACTACATTAGTTCCGAAGAATCTATCATGACTGAAGAAGGGGAAGGAGAAGTACACAATGTCCATGGCGAAGAAAATAGGATTGGAGGAAGAGGTAGAGGTAACAGTGGAGATAGGAATAGAGGAGGGGTACAGGTAGATGAAACCAAGATCCTTATGGATTCCCTATTCTTGATGAAGATACAACCCTCACAATGAAAAATATATCACCCTAAATTCTTCCTAATTTCTATGGAAAAAGAAATAAAGATCCAAAGACATTTCTCTTCGAATTTGAAGTATTGTGCAGATCATATGACTATCTACATGATGCTCAAAAGTTAAACTTGTTCCTTGCCACATTAAAAGACTCAACATTAAAATGGTTCATGAGTCTAGGAGTGAATTCTATAACAACCCGGGGACAAATGAAAGAGGCTTTCTTAGGCAATATAGAGATTATTGTATGCCTAGTAACCTTAAAGACGAAGTCTTCAAAATGACACAAAAAGAAGATGAAAATCTTGAAAACTTAGTAGAAAGATTTGTTTACAACGTTAAAAGAGAAAAATTGGATAATTTGGATGAAGAAACCTTAAAAGCCCTCTTACTCAGAGCTATTAAAGATGAGTGGATCGATCTCCTTAACCTAATCGGGAAAGGAGATATTTCCAAACTACCATTTGTAGATATTTGTGATTTATGTGTACATATCTCAAGGGGTAAAGCACGAGTTGGAAGGAGTCCTAGAGACCCTCTCTTGTCAATAATTAACAAATTCGCAGCTGGGATAGTCAGCAGGGAAGAATTAGGAAATTTGCTTGATACGTTCAAAACATATATTTTAGGGAGCCTAAGTGAGCAGATAGACACCCTTAAAATACAAAACAAGCAAAATTCCTAAAATGTTGTATTATCTATCTTCTGTCCCAAATGTCGGAAGAAGCATGCTCTAAGAGAGTTTCCCTTAGATTCAAAAGCCATAAAAACCTGTTTCATATGTGCAGATAATCATGATACGAAGGAATGTCCATCCTTACTAGGTCTTAAGGCTGTATTTAATGATGAAGGAATATCAGAACCAGTAGGCCCTCTCTACTTTATAGCCAAAATACCATGGAAAAATCCCCAACCAAATCAATCACAAGGATTTAGGCCGCAACAATTTGCCCAGTCTTCACAAAATAATTGGAATTCAGCCTGGCAGCCTTGGGCTTAGCCACAGTCACATCCTTGGAATCAAGGATGGAAAAATCATTATGGAGCATATGCTCAATATCAACAATACTCACCATCTTACCTTCCACCAAAATTTCTACCACTGTCTAATCAAATTCCCCAAGACAACCAATTACCACAAATTCTAGTTCAAAATCAAAACCCACATCTCTCCCTACCATTTACACAAAAACCAAATCAATTACCCGCTCAACCACTTCCGCATCCTAATAATAAAATACCACAACAACCAATATCCAACATGGAGGGGCAGAATCCTCAAAATTATGTAATAAATCCACTAGACCTAAATAATGTCCAATTAAGGTTTGGAAAAGTATTACCAATAAAATACCCTATTTTCATTCAAGAAACAAGATCCGAGCCTCAAAAACACAAAAACCAAACAGAAGAAGGGGAGACCTCTCTCCCTCAAGAGGAAAATAAACAAACAAAAGAAGTTCCAATAAACACTCCCATCATAGAACAACCCTCGGTATCAATTAGATCACATTTCCTTGAACAGTTGAAAATTGATTAAGGAGTAGGAAAACAAATTATCTTGCCTAATTACAATATGATGGATGAATTGAGAAATGTTTGTATTAAGATTCCTTTATTACAAGCCATAAAAGAATTACCAATTTTTGCAAAAAAAATTAAGGAACTAAGTACACAAAGATCACAGAGAAAAAGAAAAGACATAAAAAGAATTCAGTTGGTTGGAAAAATTGCAGACATTATGATGGGGAAGATGAAAATTCAAAAATACTTAGATCCAGGAAGACCCATTGTAAAAATTCACATCAATTGAACTGAAATACCAAACACACTGATTGATCTAAGAGCATCCATAAACATAATGAGTAAACAAGTTATGGAGACACTTAGGCTTCCTAACCTTCAATACACACCAACCTTATTGCAATTAGTAGATAGGTTTGTGGTTAAACCTGATGGTGTGTTGGAAGATGTCTGTGTATCCTTAGATTCTTGGGAATATCCTGTTGATTTCATGGTCTTAACACCCAAGAATAATTTAGGAGGATATTCCTTAATTCTAGGAAGACCTTGGTTAGCTACAGTTGATGCTTTCATCGGTTCTATATCAGGTGACATGTTTATCTCAGATGGAAATTATACAAAGAAATTTACATTATATCCTCCTGCAAGAACAACAATAGATACAAAAACTGAAGAATGGATAGAAGATGAAGAAGATATACAACCTATTTTTACTACTGAACAAGTAAAAGCGGAAGACCAAATTCTAAATTTACTGGAAAATAATAAGTCTTCCTCACATTATGATCATAATAGCAGCGAGTATCTCTCATATAAACAAGTATCATTGCTCTCCATGGAAAAATTTGGGAATTCCACGATAGAAATTTTTCCAGGAAAAACTCTGAATGTTAATGAAAACCTGGAAGAAGTGCAAAAGAATCAGTTGATAGAAATTTTACAGAAACATTCTTCTGCTTTTGCATGGGAATATACTGACATGAGAGGGATTGATCCTAAAACTTGCATACATCATATCTACATTGAACAAAATGCAAAACCGGTTAGACAACCTCAACGAAGAATGAACCCAAATTTAAAAGAAATTTTTAAGGAGGAGTTGCAGAAATTGTTAAATGTAAATTTCATCTATCCAATATCTGACAGTCAATGGGTTTCACCCTAGTAATCGTTCCTAAGAAAAATGGAAAATGGAGAGTATGAATCGATTACAGGGAACTAAATAAAGCAATATTAAAAGACCACTTTCCACTACCTTTTATAGATTAGGTCTTAGACACACTAGCAAGAAAAAAATGTTTTTCCTTCTTGGATGGGTTCAGTGGATATAACCATATTCAGGTAGCCCCTAAATATCGGGATAAAACCACATTCACTTGCCCACAAGGAACTTATGCTTATCGAGTACTTCCTTTTGGATTATGCAATGCTTTAGCAACATTCCAAAGAGCAATCCTCAGAATTTTATCTAATCTTATTCATGATTGTGTGCAAATGTACATGGATGATTTCACAGTTTATGAAGATTCTTTCAATGAAGCACTGGAAAATTTGGAAAAAGTATTAATAATATGTAAAGAAACAAATCTCTCGTTAAGCCATGAAAAATGTTTCATGATGTTTAACAAAGGAATTGTTTTAGGTCATCATATTTCAGGAGATGGAAACAAGGTAGACTCATCTAAAGTTGAAGTCATTGCTCAATTATCAGTGCCAAGTTGTCAAAAAGATGTTAGAATTTTTCTCGGTTTTACTGGATATTATAGATTAATAGAAAACTCCACAAAAATTGCATCCCCACTCTTTAAATTGTTCACCAAGGACTGTGAATTCAATTGGGATTCTGAATGTCAAGCTGCTTTTGAGACTTTGAAAAAGAGAATTTCCGAAGCACCTATCTTAAAAGGACCTAACTGGAAATTGCCTTTCCATATCTCAACAGATGCTCCAGGTTCAGCCTTAGGAGATGTGTTAGGATGAAAAGATCTTAGTCCTTATGCAATCTATTATACCAGTAAAAATTTAATTCATGCATAGTTAAATTATACTGTAACTGAAAAGGAGCTTTTAGCTATAGTTCATGCCATTAACAAGGTCAGACATTACATAACTGGCAATGAAATTTTTTTTCACACAAACCATTCTGCCATTAGATACCTAATGAATAAACCAATCACTAATGGAAGAATAACCAGATGACTCTTACTGTTACAAGAATTCAACATAACCATTCTAGATAGGCCAGGAAAACAGAATACAATTGCCAAGTTTTTATCTAAAATACAAAATGAAAATAATAATCAACCCGTAGAGGATAAATTTCCTGATGAATATCTTTTTGTAGTGTCTACTAAATCACCTTGGTATGCAGATATTGCTAAATATTTAGCCACAGGAAAAATGCCATTTCATTTATCTCCTAGAGAAAAGAGAAGAATAGTCTACAATAACACATCTTACTCATGGATAAATGAAGAGTTATACAAGACAAGACTGAATCTCATCATCAGAAGATGTGTTCGAGAGGACGAAATACCAGAAATACTTAAAGCTTGCATGATGAGCCATGTGGGGGACATTTTTCTGACAGAAGGACTACTTACAAAATCTTGCTTTTAGGATATTATTGGCCTTCCATTTTTAGGGACACCAAAGAATATGTTAAAAGATGCGACAGTTGTCAAAGAATGGGTAAACCCACTCTTTCAAATGAAATGCAACAACAACCACAGGTACTCATCAAACTATTTGAGAAGTGGACACTAGATTTTGTTGGACCAATTAGTCGACCTTCAAAGCAAAAGAAGTATATTATGGTATGTACTGATTATGTCACTAAATGGGTAGAAGCTAAAGCACTTCTTTTTGCTACTGAAAATGTTGTAGTTTCATTTATTTTTGAGGATACTTTTACTCTTTTTGGTGTTCCAAGAGAAATTGTAACAGATAAAGGAACATAGTTCACATCCAAATTAGTGCAGAAGCTTGTGGATCAATACAAAATCAAACATCAGAAGTTCACTCCATACCATCCACAAGCCAATGGACAAGCTGAGTCCACAAATAAGGTGATTGAAGCTATCCTTACCAAGACTATACATCTACACAGGAAGGATTGGGTGGAAAAGCTTCTAGAAGCTTTATGGGCCTACAAAACTACATGGAGAAATAATAAAGGACATACTACCTATGAACTTGTTTATGGGAAGCAAGTCTTACTTCTGATATAATTCCAGATCCAGACCTACAAGAAGCAATCCCGTTAGATCTTTACTTATTAGAAGCACAAAAGCAAAGGATGACACAACTAAATGAACCTGATTAAATCAGACAAGAAACCTTCCATAGAACTAGCTTAGTTCAACAACAGAGATCTAGATGGCATGATAAGTACATTAAGGAAAGGAAATTTCATCCAAGAATTTGGGCATTACTCTTTGATTCAAAGTTCAAGAATTTTCAAGGGAAATTCCAAACCCACTGGCTTGGACCTTATGAAATTGAAAGTGTTTTTGACAATGGTGCAGTTAGAATTAGGACTATTGATGAAGAGAAAATTCCTCTATTAGTAAATGGACATTGACTGAGATTGTACCAGAAGCCATTGAAAAAAGAGGAGTTCGTTAAAATGTTCCATGATAATTCAGAACTAAAAATGATCAAGAATAATTCTTCTTCTTTTCCACCTTAGAAATTTTTACTTAGTTTACTCTTAAAATAAAAATAAAAAAATAATAAGTAAATTATATGTATATATATGCATATATATATACATATAATAACTAAAAAAAGAAGAAAAAGGAAGTATAAACATGAAAACCAACATGTTGTTGGCGTGTTTATACAGAAAATTTAGAGTGAAAACCAATTTTTGTTGGCACTTCAAATTTTCCGTTCAAAAAGAAAATAATAAAGTTCCTTTATTAAGAATTTTTTCTTTCTCAGCTACAGAATCAACAACTTTCTGCAACTTGGACAAGTTTCCATAGCTACGACAAGTTTCTGCAACCTAATAATTTTTCAGCCTACAAGGACACTTGGTGATTTGAATTAAAGGACAACTGACAAAGCAAAGTACTTGCAGAAGATCTTAGAACAACAAACAAGGTTAGAAAAAGTGGATTAAAGGTATGTGCTACTTTAATTTAGCAATAGGGATTGATATATTTCATATACGAATAAGAAGACATAGTACTACCAAAGATTAAAACGAAACCACTATAACTTAAGGGTGATGGCCACCTAACAAAATATCATAAGCCACCACTTAAAAAGTCATGTCACGTCCTCATTCCAAATCCGTCGAAGTAATTACCAAATCATCATTTTAAATGCACCTAACAGTCTGGTTCATTCCTATAACCCTTATTATAATCCACCTATTCTTACACTCCTCTGAATTTACATAGCCACTTCATCCTTTCGCCACTTAGCAAAACCCTACCAACACAATTCTCCTGTCAAGGTAACTAGTCTTTGAGGCAAAGCATCCTCCATAATGGGGATAATTGTTCGAACTGAGCCAACAAGGAAGAAATGCTTGGAGGGATACCCTCAGACCAAGGCGTTGCTGCAAAAGAAATAATGGTTGTAGTTCATTGAAAAATTCAATGGTTTTCACAGGGAAGTGACCAAGACATTTGCATGCTTGTTTGATGGAACTGAAGCCGAAATAGGAGACATTATGATCACCATAACAAAATCCATGATAGAAGAGGCTACAAAATTACCAAGGAGTGGCGAAAAATGGTTCAAGAACAGGGGAATTAATGGAGAGGATTGGAAGGTCTTCCTCAAAAATCCAAATATGGACACCACTGTCTTCAAGAAAGGTATTCCCAGAACAACCCTTAATAGAAAATGGAGAAATTTATTGTTTATACTTCAAAAATTTGTCACCTGTGAGGGTAGGTTTGGGTATATGTAGTTTTACCATGTTAGGATGATGATGCATTTTCTTGAAGATCACCAGATGAACCTTCCTTAATTTCTCTTAAATAGTCTCAAGAAAATGTCTACAAACATTTAAAAGAAAATTCAGTGTATAGAAAACACCATGTATCATCATGGTCTGATAAAGATATTAATTGAGTTCCATATTCGAAGTATAGGGGATAACTAGGAGAGTTTCCTAGTTAAGAACCATTTTGAAGAAAGATCCCTAGAAAAAGCCAGTAGCAGTAGGACCCTCAGAGGAAGGAAGAGAACCATAGAAGGGGTAAAAGAGAAGGAACCCCAAACTCACCTATAATTATCAGAAGAAGAGCTGCCCATAGTAGAATATTACAGAGAATGAAGAAGGGGAATCTTAAAAGGAAGAAAGTTAGCAAAAGAGCAAAGGAAATACCACAAACTAGGACCCTTCCTTAAGAAGAAAACTTAGAAACTAAAATAAAGAAGGTTCAGGGATTACAAACCTCAAGACTAAGGAGGAGCACAAGGTTGAGCAAAGTCCGACAGATAATCTCGAAATCTATAGAGTACATTGATCTCGAGGAAAATGAGCCAACTGAGGATGATCCAATTGAGAATGAGCCAACTGAGAACGAGCCAACTGAAAACCCTGAAAGTCCTCCAAAAGGGTCACCAGAATCATCATCGAGGGCATCACCACCACCTTGCAGCTCATCTCTAAGAAGCCCACTACATAGTCTGGGTATTAACCTTGTCCAACAGGAGATATATGACTATATAGTCATTTGAAAGAAAAGAGAAAACAACCAAGGAAACAATTCAGAGTCCCGGAGAAGGGAGAAACCAATTAAATGAACCACAGGAACACTCAACCACAAACATTTTAAAGTAGAAGATTTTTGAATTAGAAGCATTGAACAAGTATCTCAAGAATGAGAATAAAGCATTGAAGGCACAAAGTGAGATATAGATTGGAAAAAGTGACAATCTCATCCTTCATTTGAGCTTGTGGTAGAAAAAGAACAAAAAGATGAAGAAGGAAAACATGATAATGCAAAGAGAGATTATCAGCTTAAAATACAAAATTCTCATTAGAAAACCTAGGATGCTAGTAGCTTCTAAAAAGAAGAAAACAATGAAACTTGGATGTGATGAACAGAAGACACAAGTGACTAACAAGGATGAAGTGTATGAGGACATACAAAACCTCCAGCCTGGGGGAATGTAGAGCCCAAAGATTGTCTTACCATGACATCCCTTTTTGCCTATGTTTCCTCTCTCTTCCTACATTTACCACCTAAATAGTGCCATATCCACCAGGTTTTGATCAAGGTAAGAAATAATATGTCTTCTTCTTCATGTTTGACTATATATCCTATTGTTTTGTTAAAGAATGCAATTGGCTACAGAATTGGTCCGTTTCCGCAGCTAATCCAGATTTCTGCAGCTGTCTCCATTGTTTGCAAGGTTCAAAAGCTCCGGGTTAGTGACGAAGTATACAGATAAATAAGGATTGGTCCCCTCATGGATCCCTTCCTATCCCTCTGAACTAGTTCATCAATATGGGCACAAGATATCACGATCAAACCCCAAGTCAACCGCATGATTATCGCCAAAATGAAATATGAGTTTCATCAAAACCTTATTGATTTGCTTTCGAAATAGAAAATCGAAGGTTTAGTGATATAGTTAGTTAGAATAAATATATCTAGGCTTAAATTACTCATGACTGTTATGCCAAATACTTAACTATGTCCGCACTGTGATTTGGTGCATGCCAGATGGTGTAATTTTGAGACAGTTTGTTAAATTTCATTTACAAGCAATAGAACTAGTTTTGTATGTGTATGAATTGTGTTGATTGAATATTATGGACTGATCTGTGGAAAGCCCCTATAACAGTGACAGGTCTTTAACTAAATGCAATTAGATTTCATTTCATTCCTTTGAATACTCTATTTTTGTGTGAGAAATACAGTATGATGAGTTCACCCGTGAATCGTTATATGCATGAGTCATTTCATATGCTTTATACCTAGATTAATTTGCTATTTGAATTGCTTTCTACCTAGTACAACATGGTTCTTTCATTTGATTTTTATCTAGAATAGTCTAATTGTGTTTACTCCATAAGTATATATTATGTTTAGAATATCTTGTTTGAATAAGATTGAGTAAGTAAAAGTGTGAGAGCCTTCTTCTTAACAATTGAATTCAGACAATACTTCTTTCAGTTTGATAGAATAGATTCCTCTTGTACTTAATGAATTAGAGTTGCAGCCTAAAGACTCAAGACAAAAATCCCAAAATAATCTAACACAAGTACAAGTTAGAATCACTCACATATCATCCATAAACTAATCCAATAAAGGATAACTCTTAAGAAATTAGTTGATAACTTTAGGGATTGAGACATTAACATAATCAATGACACCATCTCCATACTAATCTTAAGTTTAGACCCTAACAGGAACATAACAACATAAGGAATAACTTATAGCACATATAGTGCACCTGTACTTCATCAGTCCATGCACCCTGGTTGACAGTTTATGATTGACAATTTAAAAGACATTAAATTGGCCAAACAATCTTAAATGATCTACTTTATAAAATACTTACAAATTGTTCAAGATCTAAAAACTAATGGATCTCAAACCTCTTCATTTATCTTTAACTTACTAAATAAAAAGAAATCAAGGAGGAGATAATATATAATCCCCAAGTCAAATTGATGAGGTGGCTCTCCAATTGAAAGTTGATTAGGCATTTTTCTAAACATAGAAAAAATTAATTCTAGCGAATTCTTGAAAAATGGGCTCCAAATATTCCTTCCTATCTCCCAAACCGTGATATATGTGTAAAAAATGAGAGAGGTTTTTTTAAATGAGCTCGTTTACAATAAAACCTATTTTTGTTTTAACAAATTCGTTTCGAGTTGTTCGGAAACCGCTCCCAAAGTTATTTCCTTTTACAGGAAAAAATAATCTTAAAAAACAAATTTTGTCATCAAGTTGAAAATAGTAATTTCACCGTGGATCTCGGGTTTGATTCATCAAAACTGAAGCTTAGTGCATGAATCCATCTTGCATGAGATTTATTCTAAATAGAAACCCTTATCGCCACCTCAAAAAATGTATTTGCTCTAGTCGCTGACAGATTAATTGTTAGTGCTTTGTCAAATATTTTCAAAAGGAACATTGACGAATTAACTGTCAACAATGTTATAAAAAAAATATTTAAGTTTTTATGTTTCCTCTAGAAAAAGTTCTACATTATTGGTTTGTGTTGGCTTGAAGATTTGGTTGACTTATTTGTTGAAATAAATTTGAAGGTTGGAGCTCATTGAGCCCAATATTTTTATCTTTTTATAAAAATAACTAAGAACCCTGCATCAACAACCGAGAGCATATACAGGCACAAAGAAGAACAGTAACACAATTTTTTTATGCATTCCTACTTTTTAAGCAAATGGACACTCATTTCCATTTAATCTATCAATGATTGCATTTTAAACACATTGAACCAGTGCTGACAAATTATCTGTCAGCGCACTTGAATTTTTTGTTAAAAAATTTAAACAACTGACCCAAGCTATTACCCTTGAAACTAAACTGTGACAACACTTACAATGCTAGAAAAAGAACTCTCCTTGTTTCCTTTATGAAGTATGTATTTATTATTGAATTCTCTTATATAAAACCTAATTCTTCTAATCATATTTGAACCTTTGAAATGAGTTAGCCTTCAACAATTCTATATATAGAATTTTCTAACCACGCCATGATGAAGTCTTGTAAAGGCACCATGGTAGTTTCATGCTTTAATAATATTCTAGAGAATTATTCTTCAATTTCATCTAATTTAACACTTAACTGATGTGCCATATGTTTTTGGTTATTTTTCTTGTTAACGTAGTTGACTAACTATTGGGTAATTTAATTGTTAGTTAAATTACATCATTAAATAGTCAACCAAGGTTCATGTACTTGTGAAGTGTATGTGCAACATATAAGCTAGGATATTTATTTTTGATCAAAGGATTGAATTCAAATTCAAATTTCTAATCTAATCTATTCGAGACTAACTTCCATCAAGTGTATGCACATGTTCTTTCTATAAGACTTGATCAAATCGAAGTGAACTTGAAAGCAATCTATGCTAGAATGAATTGAAACCAATCTAAGAACAAAAAAAGGAAATCTATTCTATTGATATAATGAAAAGCTTATGCTATTGAACCGAGAATTGAAAGACTATTCTATTTGGAAAAATTTAAAATTTATTCTATTAAGCTGAATTGAAAGCATATGCTAATTTACTCGAAATAAATCTATTCTATTTTGACAGAGAATAAATTTATTCTAAGTATTTTAAAATCAATTATATTCTAAGATCAGAAAGGAGATCTAACTAGAAAGCATTACTGAAATGAACTCAAAAAGAAATGATGCAAGTCTTGACGAATTACTAGCGTGTGAAACTATGACTAAGACCAATCTGAACATTAACTTTTAAATCTGAGACTAAGTGAAGAATTCAAATAGGAAAACTCATAAAAGAAAGTTTTTGGTATTTTGAGTTTAATGTTGAGGGCTCAACCTGTGCAGACAGAACAATGATGAGTAAACTAGAGTTGAAAACAGAGCATTAATAAATCATGAACATGTAACTACTAGCAAACCAAATTGAAATAACTTCTAAGAAAGGAATGAAATTAAACAACTATACTAGCTTACGACTCTTTAGGGGAGACTCTTTTTTAGTGCAATAAAGGAAGAATTTAGATTAACGAATTAATCATCAACACATATGTGAAAAATAGAATATTGCATTCGTTGGAAATTAAATCTCAAAGAGTCACAATGATTACAGAGCTTAAACTTGATTCTCTTTGCTTTAGACCAAAGAAATTTATACTACTTTAAACCAACAGTTTCGAAGAAAACAATGCCAAGAGGCAAGTTCATCAATTGACACTTAGGTTTCTCGATTACAACAAATGTTCTGTTCTTCATGATTTGCTACAAGAAGAGAAAATCATGAATATCTCGTTTAACATATCATCAATTTCAAATTTCAAACCTTGCTTGATTCCATGCTCGAATGATGACACTATCTAGCTTGGAACGCTGCATGAGAATAGTCTTCTATAACTAGAGTTGATTTTTTCTTTGACAAGCTAGATTCTCAAGCTCTATGATCTTCCAGATAAGCATGATAGGTGGATATACTTATTCTTGATATTTGGAATCTTTCCACGTCTTTTGTTCAATGATAAAGTCTTGTGAACCTTCCTAACCATGGACTTGTCTGCAAAAATTCTTATTAGCTATAGAAAAAGTATAATTTGATAGCCATAGTGATAATTCAATATGATGAGCCCCAATATTGCAGCAAGGATGTTGCAACTCTTAGGGTGAACAACTTTACTTTATCAACCCGGGGTTCGTACAAACTTGGAGGTGGCAGTGCTATATGCACCACAGATGCAACAATCTACTCTTGTCACTTCTTAACTGGGGAAATATACCACTAGGGTTTCTCAAACCAATCTTCTATTGACTAGAAGGAGGTTGACTACTGATAGTGAATGTAAAACTATCTTTAATGCAAAAATTAAATGCTTGCCTATGTTAAGGAAATGAAAGTGTTGAATAGAAAGTGTTATGAAAATGACATGAAATCACCAGCTAGGAATTAACACACATTACTTGCATGAAGAGACCTAATTTAACCTTGCATTATAACATCTAATTATCTGGACAAAGTAAGCATGAAAATGATCCTAATATTGCTAAGACTGATGTATGCATGAATTAGCTAAATATTGCATAAAAGAGTCTTTTGGTTTTTCAATTTAGAAATGTAAATGTTAAACTAATCAAAATGATATTTTGCAGGGGAGGAAGGTATGGGAAAACTGATCAAAAATGGCATTGAGCGGTATGGAGGTCAATTTGAAGGACTATCCTAGGCTATGACCATTATTTCTTCCCAAGACAGTCTAAAATAGGCTGCTATAGGGTTTCCTATAGTTGCTACAGGATTTCTTGTAGTTACTACAGGATGTCCTGGTTTACTACAAGAAACTTAGATGAAAGCTATAGGAAGGTAGGGAAGGTTAAAGACAGTTTTGGGAAGGTGGATGATGGTGGAATAAGGTACGGGGAAGGTGCACACTACCCAAGGATCAACCCAACTCTTGAGGATGGTTGGATTTGCTCAAGGTGGTTGTCCACAATGGCTACAAAACATAAATCTAAATTGATGGTTGGTAGGGTTTGGAAAGAGGTGGAGAAGACTTAGATGAGGCTGGTGGAATGATTTGTCCCTGCAGATCAGCAACTCCTACAACAACACATATTAATTTCTTCACTTATGCACAAATTTATGTAAATGTGGAAAAGATGAGTTGAATTTAAGAAACTGACTTATTGATGGCTAGTGGATCAAATCTATGGAATGGAATTCTTTCTAATCTACAACAAACTTAAGAAACCCAAAAAGACAATTTCAAGTGCTTGTAAGAAATCATGAATAATGACCTACTCAACAAGAAACCCTAAGCTATGTAATAACCAAAAGACAACTCTATTTTTGGGGCTGTGAGAGTGGGGCCCTCAAACCATGATCCCATGAGGGAGATGAGGATGAGGCCAGTGTCACAAGATTTTCTGAGTCAACTCAGTGCTGGATCAAAGAAACCCTTTTCATTATCATCCTTCTGAGTCAACTCAGTGCTGGATCAAAGAAACCCTTTTCATTATCATCCCTCCGAGTCAACTCAATGCTGGATCAAAGAAACCCTTTTCATTATCACCAAAATGTCAAAAATAACATGAGAACAACAATTGCAATATCTTAAGCTCGAAATTATCTATTGGGTACAATTTCTATCACCAAAAAATTGATCATCTAGCCTAATTTACTAGATGGATTGAAGTACACCATGTAAATCCAATTTTACCATAGTAAAATTGTTTTCACTGTGAGAAATTACTTAATAAACCACATATGTTAAGTAATTTGTAGTTAAATCCATGAAGAATAATTAAATAAATCACTATTTAATTGATTTGTTCTAGGAATAATTAATTAAACCATTGTTCAATTATTATTCCTTGTCATATTTGAACCAATCATGAAAAATAAAAAGCTTAATAATTAATTATCTTATTTTTATAAGAATAATTATTAATTATTATTTTTTGTCAAATTTGACTAAATTCCTTAGGAATAATTAAATAAATCATTATTTGTTTATTATTCCTTAACTAATTTCTTGAGATGATAAATAAATCATTTATTTATTTATTATTTCTAAATAAATGTTTAAATACATTTTCCCTCCTAAACAAATATAATAAAATATTCCAAGTGGTTATTCCAATAATGGGGTTAATAATATTTTAGTATTGCTCATTATTCAAGGATAACTCAATATTTTGTTATAAATAGAAGGGTTTTCCATCCATTATTCACTTTTGATTATTTTCATTGTTGCACTCACTATTGTAACTCTAATTATTTTCATTGTCGCACGCCATATCTTTGCTGGGTTTACACATTATAGAGGAGAGAGACCCTACACAAGCTGAAGACATTTGAGGATAGCCAAGAATCCATCCCATAGAGGGGGATTGGTAACATTTATTTGTTCCCTTCACAGGTGTTCTAATAAAACTGTTCTTTGTATATCTGGTTTCCATTGGACGATTGGAATTATTACTATTTCTTTTGATGTTTAACTATGATTGTGGCATAGATTAGAATTTTGGCAGGTTTTGTTTCTATCAGTTGCTTAGATCTATAATGTTTAGCAACCATTTACATTATTGAGATTTTTTGTCATCCACAATCTTAAGTGGGTTCTTTTTGTACATCTTTGAGAAGAAAACACTACAACAAAATTGGTGACTCCACTAGGGATTTTATTATTGTTTCCAATCACAAAATTGGCAACTCCACTGGTTTTATACTTAAGATCCAGAAACCTACGTGACCTTCGGTTTGCAGCTTAGGGTTTCTTATTTTTTCAAGTCTCTTAATGTTCCCTAGCTTTTTAACCCTAGATATGTTAAATTTCTGACTTTTGCAAGCTTTCTAGTCTTTTCTGCAGGTCACAGGAACCAGCGGCGATAAAGGCGACAATTTTTTCTGAGATTTGCCAACCGGGATCCACGGAGCAAAAATCACACTTTTTAGCCCAAAAAGTGCGATCTGGAGGCCATAACACACTTATCATCCCAAAAAGTATGATCCCACCTGAAAAACAGGCTAGTACCTGTGATTTTTGGGTTTAAAGGTTTTTCTCATATCTGTTTCTAGGTTTTGCAGAGTGCTGTCTGTTGGGTTGTCTGACCTCTGTCTCATCCCGCTTAGGCCTTGATCTACTATGATTTACTCATCGAAGTTGAATTTAGCCCCCTAGGGCTTCTAGTATGCTTCCATGTTTATAGGAGGAGTTTAGCAGAGTGAGTAGTTGAGTTTCTGAGCACTTTCAGCCATATTTTCGAGATCTACACCCTCTTGTTTCAGATCTATAAAGATAGGTTGTCACCATCCATAGTTTCATATTACAACTTGTTTGGTCGTTGGCCTTAGGGTCCCATTGGTTTCCCTAGGTGTTTCACCCATCTCCCTATCTTTTCACAACGATCTTCCTCTCTGGTTTTTTGTTGTTGTTGCACCACTTTCTAGCAACTTAGTATCACTTAATCCTAGTCACACCAACATTTATATCTCTTGACCTTTTTAGTGTGTTTTCCATCGATTTAGCCACCAACCAACACAATGTTTGAAAACCCAGTTTGGGTGGGGTTTAGTTAATTGTTTTTCTGTTCATTTTTTAATATTTAATTTTAGTTTATTTTCAGCAACATTTTTTATTTTTTACAAACACGATCTGGGATTAATCAATAAATACACTTGCACACACAAGCACACCTTAAGCGAAGGGTGCTTGATTTACACTGCCAAGCCAAGAATTAACATAATAAATTTATCTCTCCTCATCGAGACAAAATCATATCTTCGATCTCCCATCACCATTTTCATGTTACATGTGTCTTACCACCATTGTGCCACCAAGGCATTTGTCGCGAAGACTATTAGGCCTTCACCCCCAGTTTCTGCTTGGGCATATTACCCCTCCCCATCAGATTCGAGTTCATAGCCCTCCGAGTCCCCATACTGACTCTTGTCCTGGTTCTTCTGATTCCTCATTTGATTCCGAGCCTCCTTCATGGCATATCATCACCATGTCTGGCACCACAGCTGGTGCAGGAACCCACCTGGTGTTGGCTCCAGTTCTATCCTGATGGTCACATCAACCAGAACAGTCTCAAGAATTGTTCCTACAACCCCCATGCTCCCTTTTATGGCTGGGTTAAGTCTACCAAGTTTTAGCTAGTTGATAAACGATCCCATACACCACGATGCTAGTTGGCCTTCTATGTCGACTAAGCTATCGTCAGACATCCCGAAGTTTGAGGGTAATGTTGGGGAGGATCCTACCAACCATGTCCGCTCCTTCCACATGTGGTGTTTGTCCAACTCCATTACCGATGACTCCATTTGTCTTTGGTTCTTCCAATGCATGTTCACTGGAGATGCTGCAAAATGATATGTAGGCCAGCTTGCCATATCTCATTCCGTTTAAAAGCATTCCTCTCATAATTCCAGTTACCTCTTCGGTATGAAATTAGTACGAAGCTATTGACCTCATTCCATCTGTCCTTCGTCACTCACCTTTCTAACCATGTTCAAGAGTGGCGTCGAAGGAGGAGCACATTTCATGCCTTGCCCTTCAAAGAACATGTTTATATAGATTGGTTTCTTAGGAGCCTTTTATCTCCCATTGGAAAATATGTCGTGTCCCATTTTCCTCAGACCGAGGAAGAAGCTCTCCAAACCTCTCTAAGATATGAATTGATTTACGCCCAATCCAGTTGTGTCTATATCGTCATTCCAGACCCCCCTCGTCCTGGAAATGCCAATGCACCGAGGGCATCTCACGCCGCCAACGGTATCATTTGAACCCTTTCACACCATTCACTATATACTCAGTAGAGTTATGGCTATCCATAGGGGAGCACCAGTTCCTCCAAAACTTATGCCCCTCCTGCTAGTAACATGTTTTCAGGGCCCCAACCTGTCTACCAAATTGTTGCTCCTCCTTATGCACAACATAGCACTCTATCCCCTCAAGAATTAGCGTTGTAGGCTCCCATGCATCCTCAGCCCCAACAACCACCGCCTCCTCAGGGTCAGGTGTTTGCGCAGCAGAGTGCGACCAATCCCCAAAATTTGAAGAAAAGAATAAGGGGAAGGGTAATAAGGGTAATAAGGGTAACCAGGGTAATCAAAGTAATCAACCTAGTGAACCTTAGGGGAACCAACCTAACACCAACAACTAGCAACAGGGCAGCCATCCCAAGTAGAACAAGGCTATTCATATGAACAAGCCTTGTGCATGTTGTGGTGTACATGGCCATTATACACATGAGTGTCCTCTCTTACCCCAAATGTGCCAAATGTGGGAAGCTCAAGCAGCTTCTAGAGGTCACAATCGCCTCAGAATCCTACACCATATCAATTGGCAGTGCTCAAAAATCCTTTCCCTCAGCAAGGATTTGTTGTTGCTAAAACTCATCTAGGTCAAGCATCCCATCCCCCCCCAACCTTCTGGTTCTGGTAACTACTAGACCCTTATGATGAACTCTGATGACGTTAATCCCTCTGATATCAACCTGCAAACTTGGTCACGTCAATGTGACAAGCCATTGACTTCGTCCGCCACTGAGTCCAAAACCAAAGCATCTGTTGAGCCTCTTATGACACCAAATGGTCCGTTACATATCCCTCAACCTAAAGTCGAGGCCATTCCCAAGATCCCAAAAGGACCATTACTCCGTAATGTGGCTTCTAACCGAGATGCCCAAACAAACAGTATAGTAGACGACTTGGTGCAATCACCTACTGCCATGTCGACGCTGGAAGTCCTCCAGTTGTGCCCATCTCAAAAGAAAGCTCTACTAACTTCCTTGGGTGCAATAGATCCTTCTGACGATCCTTTTATTGTCTTCCCGGTTGATACATCAGAACATCCCCCATTTCCTTCATCTGTTTCTTTCCAAATACCAGTTAGAGTCCATAATGCCATCATCTCCCGATGCATTATTGACAAAGGCGCATCCACCTGTGTGATGTCAGCTACTATTTGGAAAAAACTCAATTCACCTGATTTTTCCCCCTCCACCATCACCTTGCATGCTTGGGATGGACACTCCTCTCAGCTTGTTCTCATGTATCGCAATTGTCCAGTGACCCTTGTGGGCAAGACTGTCCATGTCGACATTGAAGTCATTGATGCCCCTTTAGATTACAACATTCTCTTAGGTTGTAGTTACACATATGCCATGTCATCTATCGCATCTGCGGTGTTCCCCAAGATGTGCTCCCCCCCATGAAGGTAATATCGTTACCATCGATCAATTAACTCACTACGAGCTGACATCCATGACCTCCCCCGAGTCCATTATATCGTTAATGTCAAATAAGAAGTCATCGCCTCCCCTTGCCGGTGTTTCACCTGGAGTCTATAAAGATTCCTCATTGTTGGGTGCTTTCCCTGGTCCCCCCCCTCCTATATAAGAGCCTAACTCTATGAGTGTTTGCATGTTACAAGCGTCACGAGCCTTAAGCAGTTTGGTACATCTGATCAACAACCAACTCCTTAGCACCCTATTGTTGCCATCCTAGCTGGTCCTTCTGTATCCACCCCTTAGGACCTCCTCATTTTGTTGGTGCCTCTCCTATGTTTCCACCAGGAACTGTTCCTCAAGGCATTAACCATCTAGGAGCTGTTCCACCGGGGCATTAGCCTGGAGGCCAGATACCTTTCTTATTTCCCCCTATGGGAGTTTTTTCTGTCCCTGTCATTCCTTCACTAGTCCTTCCTAACATGACTTTGGGGATCCTAGTATGGTACATAGATCCCCATGCAAGCATTCCGCCTGTTCAGCTAAGAACTTATCATGCTTTGACCCCAGTTCAATTAGTACCTACAGCCACTGCCGCTTTTTCAGTTACATCTCAACCTCAACAGGAACCCACACCTGTTGCGAAAGCATCCGGATAGGGGGGAAAATCTAAGAGTAAAGAACCTAAGAACAAGTCTCCCTAAGCTACTCCAACCCCTAAGGCCCCAAAGCTGTCACCTCCATGTGCTTTATGTAAAGTTGTTGGGCATGCCACCAACAATTGTCGTGAACTTCCTCAATTCAAACCTTTGGTTCATGAAACATTCCTTGAGTCAAATATCCCTGAAGTCCATGTTAACTTGTTGGGTCCACCTAAGGAACTCAAAACATTGTGCGCAAATCACCCTTGTGCAATGTCTGATCATCATGGTCACTATTCCCATTGTTTCCCTTGTCTCGATGAATTTCACGATTACCTTTAAGCGCTTCGCTAATACGAGGCCACTCATAGTGGAACCCCTACTCCTCTACCCATGGATTCTGGTACCACTAGTAAACCAGAACAGGGAGACTCTAGTCCCACCATCGTGATCCATCCCCCCGATCTCGAGAAGACGGATACCACAGGCCATATCCTTTACATGTTGTCATCCTTGAGTTCCTCGCAGGAAAACCTTTCTGAGGTTTCTACACCACGATTCTATCGAACCTCTTTCGACAGAATCCTAGGTCTCAACATCTATAGATCCTCCATCTACAAGCTCGTCATCTACCATTCAAGATGATGAGTATGTGAACCTTCTTTCTCAGGTTGATGCACCAGGTACTGCCGCTGCATCATGTAGTCAGTCTTCCTCTCGTCTGTCCATCTTACAGTCTGATGAGGACATCATGGAAGATATGTCCACCCCTGATTACCCTTACACTTAGGAAAGGGTGCATATTTTTTGGAGGATTCTAATGGCCACTCCTTTGTAATTCTCCCAGTGCACTCTACCTTAAGAAATGTCGCTCATAGCACATCCCTTTGATTTGTGTTTCTTTATTTCTGCCATGAAGTTAGGTAGAGTGCATCATCTCATCCATTGTCTTTTGCACCTTTCAGTTGGATCCATCATCCACACCGTATATCGGTCATGCCGACAGTGCGAGTTATTTCTCTAGGAATCTAGCCTCGGCAGCCTGGGCCATTTTTACCCCCTTGCATACATTAGTCCTTTCAAATGGCGTGTGCATTGGATATGCCACAATAATCAGGCCGAATATGATGAAGTGATAGGTTTGTTAGTCGATGCCCTTGCTCATCACATCCTTTATCTTCATGTTCGTTTAGATTCCTTACTACTTGTCATGCAATTGAATGGTGTGTATCGTGTGCATAACCAAGTCCTATTTAGAAAATATCTATGAGTTAAGTTGTTGGTACGTGAATTTGAAACCATTACATTTAATCATGTTTCTAGAGCCAAAAACAACTATGTAGATACCATTGCAAACAACATTCTAGATTGGAATTTATCACATGTATACCACATAAGACAACCATAAACAAAACACATGGTGAACCATCATCATCATATAAAATGCATAATCATATTATGTATCACATAAAACATATAAGTTTTGGGAGTCCACCACTCTAAATACATCCAGTACGCCCATAGCATACTGGGGGGACACATAGGCCCCTACATCTCCTTATCATCTTTTGGAGGATCTCGTGCCAAGTTGGGTCGAGATACTTGAAAACCTTTTTCAAGCACTCATAACACAATGGTGCTCCACAAACCCCTCCTTCTAGGGGGCATCATTCCCACCTTTGCATACTAGATCAGTCCCCTCCATCACATATGCTTGCGGGTAGTATCCTATGCTTGGGGGATGACGATTTTCCCCTAGCCATTTTTTAACATAAGTCTCGGCCTAGATCCCACTGGATCTAGGTATGGTCGATTATCCTCCCATTCCTTGGATAGTTTGTCCCACCGGCCTCCCTGGTGAGCCATATTCCCATCGCACATCGTAGACGTTTGATACCATATCTTCAAATATTCTACTCTATGTCCACGTAGTCCCCATGTTTGACTTAATGGATGAGGATGATTCTAGATCTCCTATAGTAGTTCATTCTCATTTTCCTCTTCCCTTAATTCTTCACCAGGAACCATCATTCCAAAAAGCATTAAGGCTATCTTTAGACAAGTAAGTCCACTTGCCTAAAAGTCACAAATCCTGATTCTGATGGTCAGTTTGTCTGCTATGAACTCCACAATATTTAGGGCTTCTTCCTCCTCTCCAAATTCACCACAACTCACATAGCAAATGAATTCGAATTGGAGGGAAAACATCTTTTCGTAGAAAAATTCACATTTTTTTATCGCCAATTGCGAACAAACCATAGCTTAGTTTGAAGAACCATTAACATCATTGGAAATATATCATCAAGCTCTATAATGGATCTTCCTTAGTTTGTGACGATTCGACACTTCACCAGGAAGTCATTTTTCCAAGAAGGGTCACTTCGTCACCTCTCAAAATCAAATTTCTTCATAAAGTGACACTTGTACTTCTAGGTCCACCTCCTCTTAATACTTTCTGTACCATGTGTCGATTTTCGTCATGAGAAACCATCATTTACTCAATTTTTGATGGTCCCAATTGGGCCTAGTCTATGTTGCAGCATCATCGAGTCACGCTTGTTTAGAGCATCTGTTAGCTCTGCTACAGGTTGCTGATGTTCGAGGAGTAGAAGTAATATTGGTCCTTGGTTCTACTCAAAGAAGGCCTACACTAGATATCCTCTCCCTTCTCCATTCCTCGCCCATTCCCCTCTTTATCTGCTTCTATTTAAAATCACATAAAATGATTTTCTTAAGCCCCGGGCATTAAAACCCTGAGACCCATATAATCGGGTGCCTTTGCAAAACCCCTAACCTGCCGTTTCCCTGTCACATCAAACAAAACCTGTGTGATGAAACCCCCACCGTCCGATCATGTCCGCTGTGATCGGATGACATTCGCTCTCCCCGCACCCGCAATCCAACTACACGTTAACTCATGATCAAAGTGGTTTTTGTCCCTCCCCGTCTACCACGCATCGCGTGATGATTGTGATCGCGAGCCCTTGTACGTTTACCGCTTCCCTCCCAACGGCGGTGTGGTCAATACCGCTTACCGCCCATCCTCCGTCCCCGCTTGTTAACCCCCCGTGCATGTCCTCTGCCTGATGACCATTGGATCTGCCCACCCGAGATCCAACGGCTCACAATCACCTTGCCCTATGTCCTCCCGATACTTCTTTCCAAGCGCTCCTCGCCGTCAATCTGCCCAATCTAACGGCCGATTTTCTTCCTCCATCTATCCCAACTATCCACGTCCATAACCATTCCATACTCCCGAAAGGATGAAGGTGGCCTGTTACCAGTACATGGCACATTAGTTCCTCAACAACCACGTCTAACAAACACGATGGCAGAGAAGAAAAAGGATGGACCTTGAGCAGAATAATGCATTTAATAGTTATGGAACTTCTTCCATATGACACTCCACCTACCCGAGAAGGACAACAGAACACTTGAGAAGATTGGATTTGTTCACTGAAGCAGGCAGATTGCACCAGAGACTCCATCAGTCAGTTAAAGCAGTTGGTGGTCAGTTATGACCCCTCCACGCCTAGAATAGTAGAACATCTTTGTAATGAAACTCTATATATACCCAAAAAAGAGATGTAATCAGGGTTGATAGTTGCTGTTTTGATGTAAGGTTCAACTTCTGGAGACTATAACTTCTTTGATACTTGAGGCATCTCGTCTTCATTTTCAGTTAATACAAGCTTCTTTTGCTGTTAATTGCTCACTTTCCATTTCTATTCTGTTCTAGGCTGTGCCTGTCATACAATTTTCCTGAACTGTTGATATTTAGCATTAGAGGAGCTGTCATCCTACCTCTGCGTTAGAATATTGCATGTCTCAGTGAATGTGTTATTCAGGTTTCTTTTCACCTAATGCCAGAGAGCTGTCATCCTGTCTGTAAATTGGGGAATTAGATTTGCAGATCTCTTTACTAGTTGCAGCTGGCCATCATAGGGTCCTGTGCATCTGCTGGTGTGGTCAGTATTATCCATATTCACCCAATCCTTAAAACTGTGAGTAATTGGTGGTCTAAATCCTTGTAGTGTGGGGGTGTTCACGCATGTCTGGAGTCAAGCAAAGTAGGAGTGGTTATCTGGCTTGAACAAGCATCATTCCTTCCATTCATCCATTTCCAACATCATGTTGAGTTTATAATGTTCCCGAGCATCTCCTAGGAGAGTTTCTTGGGGTGATAACATTGATTGGCGCCGTTGCTGGGGAGAGGAGATTGAAGCTCAGCTTCCCTGGTAGAATGACACAGTTCCAGATTTTGATGATAGACAAAGTCTGGGCACATTTTTTGTTGTAATCATCTATCTGGCAACTCTACTAGAGAACCAACCTGGTGGCGACTCTACGTTTCAGTTATGGCTCAGTTCGTGAGGCATACCCAGAGAAATCCTCAGAAATCACCAGTTGACCCAGTGCCTGACCCTGAGAAGATTGTTAAGCAGAAGAAAACATCACAAAAAGGAGCATCAGGATCAGGTAAGCCTAAGAAATCTTATGCATCTCTGCAGGAAAGAATTATAGCTAAGAATGTACATTTTGAAGATATAGAGCCTAACGTTGTTAGTGAAGAACTACCCTCAGAGATTCATAAAGATCCCTATTCTTTTAGTTCCCCTTTGGATCTCAGTCCAAATAAAGCCTCCCATACAATCCATCATATCCCTTTGTCTCTCTCATCCATTTCATTGTCCCCCACCATTCAATCTGCCAGTATCCTTCCACCTACCACAGTCATGGTAGGTTAGCAAGCACAGAGGGGGTAACAACTGAAGAACACCTTGAATCTTTTTATAGTTTTGCTGATAACCTAGATATCAATAAAGATGATGTGTGGATGAGAGTGTTTGTCCAGATCCTTGACGGAGAGGCTAGAAAGTGGTTCAGAGAATTGACCCCTAGGTATATTGCCGACATTGAGGCCTTAGATGATGCATTTTTGAAGCACTGGGGAGATAAAAAAGACTTGCTATATTACCATACTGAGTTTGGTAACCTGAAGAGGGAAAATGGGGAACCTTTGCCTGATTTTAATAAAAGATTCAATCGTATGTATAGTAAGATACCAACCGAAGTAAAGCCAACCCCCACCTCTGCCAAACTTACTTATGCCAATGCTTTTGACTTTGATTTCTGCCTGTTGTTGAGAGAAAGAAGATGTGCCACTCTAGCTGATATGCAAGATGCAGCTCTAGAGGTGGAGTCAAATATTATAGCTGCAGAAAAGCTCAAAAGTCATGCTGACAGAAGGAGGCAGAGAAGTGAGGCTTCTTCTTCCTCTACTTCATCTTTAGAGCCTAAATTATACAAAATGACTAGAATGATAGAGTCATTGGCTGCTGAGATATCCAAGCTGAAGGTTGAGTAGAACTCAGGAAAGACAAGGCTGCAAAACACATTTGCTCCAAGAAATCCAAATCCATTCAGAAGAGCAAATGAATAGTTGCAAATTATTCAAAGGGGTAAAGAAGCTAATGAAGAATAGAAGGTTAAAGCTCCTTTCCAAAATGTGGTCATGGAGGAGGAGCAGTTTGAAGAAGAGGATGAAATTCGTTGCATGGAAGATAAGGGCAGTGCTGCCTTTTTGACATTGGCTGCCTATGAAGAATCATTGCTGCAGGACCAAACTAGTCAAGAATGGGACAGAGAGGCTGTTCTGTAGACTGGTGAACAACAAAGATACAATCTGAGGTCAAAAGCAAACAATGTCAAGGAGAATCCTACGCAAAAAATTTCTGTCCCCACAGAGCAACAGAATATCAGACAGAAAGGGCGAGCAGCTGGTCCGGTTATCCTCAAAGCGCCAGCTCAAGAGGTAAGAGGTCCTGACAAGTCCCCTTCCCATTTCAGCTTTGAATTAGAAGTCCAGAAGTTGAAAATATATGTACCTCTGGTAGAACTTGTAAAGAGTGAAGTGTTTAGGAAGCCTATCCTTGAAGCCCTTGAGATAAAGGTCACACAAACCTCCACTGACTGTGCCAATTTGCAAGATGATAAACCTGGAGTTGTGCTTAGCCCAATGGTTGAACCTGTTGGTGATAATTCTCCATCTTTTTATGTCTCCTTGACCATTCATGACAAAATCCTCCACAATTGCCTACTAGACACCGGAGCTAGCCACAATTTGATGCCCAAAGCTGTCATGGAAGAGTTAGGCCTTGATATCACCAGACCATATCATGATTTATTCTCATTTGATTCAAGGAAAGTAAAATGCCTAGGATTGATCAAGGATCTAGCCATTACCCTAACTTAGCTTCCCATGAAGAGCATGATGATGGACATTGTAGTAGCAGATGTCCCTCCTGAGTTTGGCATGTTGCTGTCTAGAGGATGGATTAAGAGACTAGGTGGGACATTATAGAATGATCTATCTTATGCCACTGTCCCAGTTTTTGGAGGGGAAAGCAGGAGATTTTACAGAGAAGCACAGTTGGTATACATCATCAGTGATGAGAAGAACCCTTCCAATCATCCCATTTATGCTTTGGACACCGATTTTGGAGCATGTATTCTCCAAATTGAAGAATCCCAAAAGGCCTTTTTGTAGATCAAGAAACCCATGAGTCAGGCTGAGGAAGAGCAAGGAAGTTAGGTTTGGGAGATGTTATTTGATAGAGCATGTTCAAGGGAGACTGCAGGAGTAGGGGTGGTGCTAGTATCTCCAAAACAAGAAAGCACACATCTGTCTTTTAAGCTAGCTTTCCAAGTCACGAACAGTATATCAGAGTATGAGGCTATGATATTGGGCCTTAATGCATCCAAGGACAGAGGAATAAAAAACATAAGGGTGTTTGGAGATGCTGATCTTATCATTCAGTAAGTGAACATAACTTTTCAAGAAAAGCACCCAAGGCTGAAAGCATACAGAGATGAGGTATGGAGACTCAAAGATTCTTTTGACAATTTTTGTATCTCATATATCCCTAGAGTCAGAAATCAACTTGCTGATTCCCTTGCTGTCTCTGCTAGCATGTTTTATTCCTCCCATGCCTCTCAGACTAGTTTATGAAGTCCAAATGAAATATAGACCATCCTTGCCTGATAACATCCAGCATTGGAAAGTTTTTGAGGATGATGATGAAGTAAATAGATTCCTGCAAGTCATTGATGAATTTTCTAAAATGTAAATTGACCAAGAGAATGAAGCCTTGGAAGAAAATCCCCATTCCCAACTTAGAAACAGAATCGGTAAAGATAACATTGTCCAACTACCCAACAATCATATACCTAAGGTTCTTGTTCCTTTAGAAAAGCTGTTTGACCAGAATGATATGCCTTATAAGGCTGCCCAAAAAGAAGACCAATGTGCAGTCTGTAAGCAAATATAGGGAGTCCAGAGCATCCAAGATACATAAATTTGTCTACTTGTCTGTCTGCTGCCCAAAGTGCTGAATACTGCAATTTAATGAAACAATTTGCTGATGTCTTTGCTTGGGAATATAGTGACCTGAAAACATATGACAAAAAGATCATCCAGCATAAAATTCCTCTAGAGAAAGACACCATCCCTTTCAAGTAGAAGCTGAGACCAATAAACCCTTTGCTCCTTCCTCTGATTGAGAAAGAAATCAAGAATTTACTGGCTGCCAAAATCATAGTCCCTCTTAGATATTCAAAATGGGTAGCCAATTTGGTAGTGGTAAGGAAGAAAAGTGGAGAAATCAGGGTCTGTGTTGATTTCAAAAACTTAAACAAATGCTCTAAGAAAGACAACTATCCTCTACCCAAGATGGAGCATTTACTGCAGAAGGTCTCATGGGCCAAAGTGATGCCTTTCTTGGATGGATTTTTAGGGTATAAGCAGGTTGCTGTACATCTAGATGATCAAGAGAAGACTGCATTCACCACTCCCTGGGGCACCTTTATGTACTCCAAGATTCCTTTTGGGTTGATGAATGTTGGAGCCACCTTTCAGAGAGCTATGGATATAGCATTTGTGGGAGAGAAGGATAAATTTGTCCTTATCTACCTTGATGATATAACAATATACTCCAGCAGCCATCTTGACCACTTGCAGCATTTGAAGAAAGTGTTCCTGAAGTGCAGAAGGTTTGGGATTTCAGTCAATCCTAAAAAGTCACAGTTTGATTTAGAAGAAGGCAAGCTGTTAGGACATATTGTTTCTGCTGCAGGTGTCAGAATTGACCCAGAAAGAGTCAAGGCAATACAAACTTTGTCTGTCCCGAGATCAAAGAAGGATATCCGGTCCTTTTTGGGAAAAATAAACTTTGTGAAGAGGTTTATCCCAAATTTTGTAGAACTTGTGAAGCATATCACCTCCATGTTGGAAAAAGGGTCAGAGATCAAATGGACCGATTCAACAAAAAGATCCTTTGAGTCCATTAAGAAAGCTATTATGGAAGCTCCTACCTTGAGCAGTCCAGATTACAGCAAGGAGTTCCATATATTTTCATTTGCCTCTGAAGACACCCTTGCAACAATTTTATTGCAAGCAGATGAAGAAGGCTCAGAGCATCCAGTGGCATTTTTCATCAAAACCTTAAGGGACGCTGAGCTGAGGTATGATATCATCGAGAAATAGGCATATGCTGTTATCAAGTCTTTGAAAGCTTTCTGAATTTACATTCTGCATTCTAAGGTAATTGCATATGTACCTTCTACTTCAATAAAAGATGTCCTAACATAGCTTGATGCTAATGGAAGAAGGGTTAGATGGATTGCAAAGCTGATTGAATTTAACATAGAACTGAAGCCCACCAAGGTGATCAGAGGTCAGGGCCTTGCCAGACTATTGGCTGAAGAAAATTGCAGAACATTGGATATAAATTGCATGTGATTACTTGCAGAAAATGGTCAAACAGAGGAGGAGGAAGCTGCTGAATCAGGGAGAAAGCAGTCACTAGCAGAAAATCTAGCTTCTTGTGAATTGTATTCTGCGGTAGCCAATTTCTTGCTGAAACTAGAAATCCCTCCAAGCCTTGGTGCAAGCCAAGCCAAAACTATCAAACTCAGGGCAGCAAAATACTGCATCCATGAAAATCTACTCTACTGGAGGGACCCCTCTAGGATTATTTTGAGGTGTCTGGACAAAGAACAATCCATAGAAGTCATGTAGCAATTTCATTCTAGCATGTGTGGAGGACATCATTATTGGAAAACTACAGCCCATAACATCCTCAGAGCTGGGTACTATTGGCCCACCTTATTTTCTGATGTATTTTTATTTGTTAAATCTTGTGACAAGTGCCAAAGATTCGAAGGGAAATAACAATTGAAGTCCCTGCCCTTAAAACCAATACATGCAAATGGCTCTTTTCAACAGTGGGGCTTGGATTTCATTGGAGAGATCAATCCACATTCCAGTGGCCAACACAGATGGATCTTAGTAGCCATTGACTATTTCACTAAGTGGATTGAAGCAATCCATATAAGGAAGGCCGATCATAATGTGGTCATGAAGTTTTTGACAACACATATCTTCACCAGATTTGGTTGTCCACATAAATTAGTTACAGATAATGTAGCAGCCTTCAGGGCAAAAAAACTGGTGGACAAGTGCAATTCAATGGGCATTAAACTAGTTCATTCCACCTCATACTATCCTCAGGGCAATGATCTAGCAGAATCTTCAAACAAAAGCCTGATTAGGATAATTAAAAAGCTGTTGGAAGACAACAAAAATAGTTGGGATTCTAAGCTCAGATATGCGTTGTGGGCTGACAGAGTGACCATCAAGAAATCCACAGGGAATTCTCCATTTAGGCTGGTATATGGCACTGAAGCCGTATTCCCAATTTAGTTAACTCTCCTTGTGGAAAAATTCTTACATGAAGGGAAGGATAAGGAAGAAGATATGGCAAAAAGGATCACTGATTTAGCAGAGGTACACCAAATCAGAGAATAGCTGGTTGAAAAGTCTGCAGCACATCAGAAGAAGATCAAGGATGCTTTTGATAGAAGGACAAAAATAGATAATTTTCAGGTGGGAGATTTGGTTCTGAAGTGGGATGCACTGAAAGAGAAGAGAGGCAACCATGGGAAGTTTGATGCTTTTTGGACAGGGTCTTTTATCATTTCTCAGATTCAAGGGAACAATTCCTTCATGCTGAAAAGTATGGGAGGAGAAGAAATTTTTGATGGCTCAGTTAATGGGAATTTTCTTAAAATTTATGTTATTTAGGGTCTTTTGGCCTTAAAATTGTAAATATGTTGTTTTAGTGTAGGCTCAATTAGACTCCATGCCCAATGGAACACTAGGAATTTTTGCAAATTTGTTTTCACAGGAAAGGCATTGATCTGCAAGTTCTTGAGACCTCACAGGGAGGATCTCATCCCCAGAAGGAGCCAGTGTTAGCTCTGCTACAGGTTGCTGATGTTTGAGGAGCAGAAGTAAGCTTGGTCCTTGGTTCTACTCAAAGAAGGCCTAAACCAGATATCCTCTCCCTTCTCCATTCCTCGTCCATTCCCCTCTTTATCTCCTTTGCTTTTGTTTAAAATCACATAAAACGATTTTCTTAAGCCCCGGGAATTAAAACCATGAGACCCATATAACTGCACGCCTTCGTAAAACCCCTAATCCTCCATTTCCCTGTCACATCAAACGGAACCTGTGCGATCAAATCCTCTCCGTCCGATCATCTTCACTGCAATCAGATGATGTTCACTCTCCCCATGCCCACAAACCAACCACACGTTAACTCACGATCAAAGTGGTTTTTGTCCTTCCCCGCCTGCCACACGTCGCGTGATGATTGTGATCGCGAGCCCTCGTATGTTTACCGCTTCCCTCCCAACAGTGGTGCGATCAATACCGCTTACCGCCCATCCTTCATCCCCACTCGTTAACCACCCATGGATGTCCTCCGCCTGATGACCGTTGGATCTGCCCACCTGAGATCCAACAGCTCACAATCACCTTGCCCTGTGTGCTCCCGATACTTCCCGCCAAGTGCTCCCCACCGTCGATCTGCCCAATATAACGGCCGATTTTCTTCCTCCATCCGTCTCGACTATTCACGTCCATAACCATTCCATACTCTCGAAAGGACGAAGGTGGCCTGTTACCAGTACATGGCACATTAGTTCTTCAACAACCATGTCCAACAAACACAATGGCCAAGAAGAAAAAGGACGAACCTCGAGCAGAACAATGCATTTAACAGTTATGGAACTTCTTCCACACGACACTCCACCTGCCCGAGAAGGACAACAGAACACTTGAGAAGATCGGATTTGTTCACTGAAGAAGGCATATTGCACCAAAGACTCCATCAGACAGTTAAAGCAGTTGGTGCTCAGTTATGACCCCTCCACGCCTAGAATAGAAGAACATCTTTGTAATGAAACTCTATATATACCCAAAAAAGAGATGTAATCAGGGTTGATGGTTGCTGTTTTGATGTAAGGTTCAACTTCTGGAGACTGTAACTACTTTGATACTTGCAGCGTCTCATCTTCATTTTTAGCTAATACAAGCTTCTTTTGCTGTTAATTTCGCACTTTCCATTTCTATTCTGTTCTAGGCTGTGCCTGTCATACAATTTTCCTGAACTCTTGATATTTAACATTAGAGGAGCTGTCATCCTACCTCTACGTTAGAATCTTGCATGTCTCAGTGAATGTGTTATTCATGTTTCTTTTCACCTAATGCCAGAGAGCTATCATCCTGTCTGTACATTGGGGAATTAGATTTGTAGACCTCTTTACTAGTTGCAGCCGACCATCACAAGGTCCTGTGCATCTACTGGTATGGTCAGTGTTCTCCATATTCACCCAATCCTTAAAACTGTGAGTAATTGGTAGTTTAAAGCCTTGTAGTCTGGGGGTGTTCATGCATGTCTGGAGTCAAGCAAAGTAAGAGTGGTTATCTGGCTTGAACAAGCATCATTCCTTCCATTCATCCATTTCCAACATCATGTTGAGTTTATAATGTTCCCGAGCATCTTCGAGATACAACCTAGGAGAGTTTCTTGGGGTGATAACAACATCCATGATGAGTCACCCTTGCATTCATGGATCTTGTTTCACATTTCATTATATCATGTCACAATATTCCATCCATATTTGCATACCGTTCATCCTGTGTTGCTCATTTTTTCCTCCAGTCATACTGTCCCCATCCCCTCCCAATTTGAGTCAGTCGTTGCCAAGTCAACCATACACTTTATGCTCTAACAAAGAAGTCGACTGCTTGTCCTCAGTACCACTTTTTCCATTTCCCCTGGTGTCATTCCATCAGTCACATTACTATTTTCCCTCATGCCTTAGTTGAGGATCCTCATTACCTCACCGATCACAGGCCCTATTCTGTCTACATCAGCTTATTTATTCCAGAAGAACGACCTAGAGGGTGGTGTATCTTGGTTCCAACTTCCATTCTTGTTTGGCGGTTCGGATTGAGCAAATGGACTCATTATTTCCCTTTGACTTGGTCGTTTCATTTTTGTGATTCATACACTTGATGGTCCAATGATGCAACAGATTGTACCAGTGACTCCTGGGTGTATATGAGATGTTTTAGAGCTCATGAGGGGATGTCCCTTCAGGTAGCCCCCCACATGCCTAGAAGAATTCTTATTATGCTACAACCTCAGATGTAGTTCCACAGGTTTGATGGGTTCAGTTCCTACCGATCACAATGTTCATAGCATGCACGTCTCCTTTAGATGATCCGTTCAGTTTTGCAGAGCCCTACCCTATTCAATAGGGTTTCTTCGGTTGTTCTACCCTCCCTCCCACCCATTTTTTGAGGGAAGGGACATTATATCTCATGTACTAAGATATTATTGTATTCAGTCCTAGCTCATGTTTTTCTAGGTGCATTATGTATATGGGATACACTGTATTATTTTCTGGCTCTGTTACGCCAGCATGTTGTATACCATTCAACATGTACTTCAATGCTCAGTTTTATGTTTCTGGGCGCACCATTATTTTTGTACTAATTTATCTTGGTGGGTATGGGTATGCCTCCCCCACCTCATTGAGGTCTGGTATGACAACATAAAAGGAGACTTGCGTTAGCCTCACCCCCTCTATCCCTATCCTCTCTCGCTTTAGCTTTATTGGTCTCTCTCTCTCTCTTTGACTCCACTGTGTTGTCTAGTTACTGTGTCTTTACAACGTGCTTTGGTCATACGTTTTGCTCCAAGACCATAGGCCCTAGGCCTTCTTATTTATACAACTAAAGCTACCAACAAATTCCTTAAAATTAGGGAGGCTTGGCTCCGAAACTCAAGATTAACTTATCTTCAACTAGCACTGACTTGACTGCCAATGAACTCAGTGGGCTTGGTTGTTTGTAACTACGAGTTGATGAGATCTGGTGGAGGAATATTCATGTGATTGAGGAGTTAAGGAGGGAGACCCATTCTCCTAAAATCCCTCTTTCTTGTCTACTTTGAGGTCCTACACTTAAATTAGCCAAAAACTGCTCCAAATCCTACAATTAATGCACATTAGGCCACATGACATAACATCTCACCTTTACCCTTATAACTAAGTAAAATATAATCAAATATGTAAAGAAATGTGAGAAAATTTGACTTTAATAAGCTGGAGAGTGGAATTAAGGCCCATATAATTTAACTATTGATAAGTGTCATCATCACCCCCTTACTGAAAGTGTTGCTTATCCTCTAAGAAACTTAGTCTATATCCATGTCTTTCATGGCTCTTGTGGCCTCTTTGACATCCGAGGCCTGTGTTGATGGAGTTTCTTCTTGTGGATAAAACACTACATTCTTTTCTATTTCCTCCCACTGCTTTCTTTCCTCTTCCTCCTTTCTACCTTCTAGCATACTCAATAGCAAAGGTGGACTAAGTTTCAAACCAATCCAATTGATTTTGAGTCTCTGTAGTGCATTCATATATAGTGGGGTCCTTTCTAGTGCATCTCTCATCCTTTTAGGGGAATGATACTCCCAGATCCTTAGGCTGTATGGCAGGGTGCCCCATCTCCTTTGACATGCTTGTTGGCTTTCAGCCCTTAGCAATCTCAAGGTATTCTCAAAATGTGTGATTGCTTGCTCTTGTGTAGTGAGGCATCTTGGTGCAAGTTGGGGATCATTGATGATGATGTTCTAGGTGATAATGACATCCATAGAATTGATATGTTCTTCACATTAGGTAGGGTCACCATTTCTTAAGTGCATGTAGTATTGCCAACATTTCCTTCTCATAAATAGCTTTGTGTAAATACTTTCCTTTGATTGGATGACTTTCAAAAGCAACACGTCTTTCTTATTGCATTAAAACAACACCAATTCCATTTCTTGAGGCATCACATTCCACAATAAAGGTTTTTGTGAAGTTCAGTGTAGCTAAGACTAGTGCTTGTTACATTGCCTCTTTGAGATGTTCAAAGGCCTTCGTTGCTTCTGGAGTCCATGAAAATACATCTTTCTTCAATAATGTTGTTAGAGGTGCTTCTATTCTCCCATAATTCTTAACAAACTTGCACTAATTCCCTATCAACCTAAGAAATCATAGTAGATGCTTTATGGACGTGGGGATTTTGCATTCCTTAATGGTTTTAATTTTGCTAGGGTCTATCTTAACACCTTCATGAGATACAATATGACCTAAATATTCCACCTCTTGTATTCCAAAGAAAAATTTGGAGATTTTTGCATATAATTGTTTCCCCTCCAATAGTTTGAGCACCATGTCAACATGTTGGACATGATCCTTCCAAGACTTGCTGTAGATTAGTATATCATCAAAAATACTAACACAAATTTTCTAAGGAAGGGTTCAAAAATGGAATTCATCAAACCTTGAAATGTTGAAGGTGCATTATTAAGGCCAAAAGGCATGACCAAAAATTCATAATGACCCTTATGAGTTCTAAATGTTGTTTTTTGAATGTCTTTAGTCTTCATTCTGATTTGATGATATCCTAAATGAAGATCCAACTTGGTGAAGTAAATTGATCCATGCAATTCATTAAATAATTCATCAATGACAAGAATGAGAAATTTATCTTTAATAGTGAGATTT